>PVJS01023062.1:0-29948 GCA_004027185.1 Glis glis | reverse complement strand
TTTGGTATGATACCCAGTAGTGGTATAGCCGGATCATATGGTGGATCCATTCCCAGTTTTCTGAGGAATCTCCACACTGATCTCCATAGTGGTTGAACTAGTTTGCAATCCCACCAACAGTGTAGAAGAGTCCCAATTTCCCCACATCCTCGCCAACATTTGTTGTTGTTTGACTTCTTAATGATTGCCATTCTAATTGAGGTTAGATGAAATCTTAGAGTAGTTTTGATTAGTGCCATCAAGGGAGCCTCACCCTCACAGTCTTATCTAACTCTAGTTACCTCCCAAAGCCCCCACCTCCAAGTGCCATCAACATATGAATTTGGGGATTCGGTTTCCAACACATGAACTTTTTGGGGGCACATTCAAACCATAGTAGCAGCTCAAGGAATCCTTTTAAAACATAACTCCTATCACTGTTCTCAGAACCCTGCGATGGCTCCCATCTCACTCAGAATAAAAGCCAGAGTCCTTGCCATGACCCACATAGTCCTTCCAGTTCTTTCTCACCTTTCTGAGCTCATCTCCCAACGCCTCCCCCTCCTCCCCTGCACTGCACGCGAGTGCCTCACAGGTTCACGCTCTAGGGCTGCACTTCACATTGCTTATCGGACCCCTTAGCCATCCATTTCATGTTTGAAAGAGCAGGAAGGTACTGTCACCATCAAGCGCTATCTTGATGTTTTAATCAGCATCTGTCAGGTGCTGTTTTAAGCATGTTCCATGTATGTGTGAATTCAATCCTCACAATCCAATGAGGTAGCTACTCTTACTATTGACCAAAGAGGAGACCGTGGCACAGAGAGGCCAAGTGTCTTGCCTAAGATCACCTGGCCAGCAGGCGGTGGGGCCGTGTATTGGCCACAGGCAGTCTGGTTCCACCGGGCCAGGCCACCTTGACCACACTGTGATAGTCAATCTAGTTTGTCAACTTGACCTGATCATGACACACCCAAGATCATGTGACTTTGGGTGTGTAATAGCAGATTAAACAGAAAGCCTGCCCTGAATGTAGGCAGCAGGACTCTGATAGGTGCAGGACTTAGATAAAAGAGGGAGAAGCCGCGTAGAGCAATGCGCGACTCTTTCCGAGGAAAACGCATCTGCTCTCGCCTGAGATCGTCGGCCGCCGGCTTCGCCGTTTCTCTGAAGAGCTTCTTGATTTTTTCGGCCTCCAGCCCTTCGAACTGAAACTTCACCATCGTTTCTCCAAAGAGCTTCCTGATCTTCATGCCTTGGACTGGGACGGAATTAGTGGTTGCTCCGATCCTAAGACTCCAGCTCTTAGACCGCTCGACCAGCTACTGGTTCCTCTGACTCTCCACGTGCAGTCAGAACCTGGGACTACATTGCTTCAAACTGTAAGCCCATCTGATAAATCCCTTTTTCAAATATACTTATTCTGTGAATTCTGTTAATCTAGTGAACCCTGTCCAATACACACACTGAGTCCAAGGACCTTGGAAAGTGGTTCTCTCTGCCTTGCTCCTTACCTGTGCCCTTGGTGGCCCTCTTGGGGGAGGAGTGGGGAGAGTCCCTCCTTCCTGGCTTCTTCTTCCTCCCCTCTGGTGCTGCCCTTTCCCTGGGTCCCATTCCTCCCCCCCTTTAGCCTCTTGTTTCTGTGGCCAGTGTGTCCGTCAGTGCTGACAGGGTGGCGTCTCATTGTGCAAATAGGAAGAGGGAGCTATGGGTAGCCCCAGGTCTAGCAGAGGTAGATGTGGATTTTGTGGGGCCTGAAGTTTATACTAAGGAAAAGAATACCAGGGCTGGCTGGGGGTATGGCTCAGCAAAGAGCACTTGCCTAGCATGAACAAGGCCCTGGGTTTGATCCTCAGCACTGGGGAAAAAAAGAATGCAAAAATGTTTTACTTTTGTGAATTTTATGAAGCCATTGACCATGTGGGTCATACCCTCCCTGCATCCAGGACTTCAGAGGAAGCCTCATTAGCTTTTTGGAAAGCCTGCCTCTGGGCCCGAGCCTGGCTTTTCTGGCCATCCCAGAGTGGGAAGTGTACAAGACAAATATCCTTCTCCTGCTAACACTGAGCCCCTCTTACAGCCAAAGCCAAGAGCATGAAGATGCTCCTGGAATCTCTTTTTCCACCTCCTCGAAGCCTTGGGTGGCCTATCTCTCATTGTAACATGGAAAGGGGAAGGAAACTCCATCCTGCCCCATTTAAGAAAACAGTGGTTCACTGAAGGGCGAGGCAGGAGAGAGAGGACTCTGCAGTGTTTGAGTCCGAGTTAGGACCCCACGGCTGTAAACTGAGATTGTGAACTGCTTGCCAGGAAAGTGGCCAGCACTTTCTTGGTGGGTCTCTGAGGGGCAGGTTGCCCCGGGCTGCAGTAGATGATCCTACTTCTGTATCTTTCTCTGGCTTTGTACTTAGTTTAGCTCAACTCTGCACACATTTTGTTAACATGGTCCAATCAGGAAGTGACCTGGCTTCAACTTCACCATAAACCTGGCTTTATTTTTATTTTTTATTTTTTGGGGGTTTTGGGGATTGAACTGAGGGCCTCCTGCATGCTAGGTAAGCACTGTACTGCTGAGCCTCACCCCTGGCCCACACCGCACAATTTGACAGGTAGCAAAGCTGAATATGAAACAGGTTTTTCCCTAGATCCCTATTTGGGCCCACAGAGGTGTGCCAGAAACAGGTTCTGGCCTGTCTTTACAGAGGGACACGATCAAGGTGGCTTTAGGAACATTAATTGAGAAGTTTGGACAGAATGGCTTTAGCCAGGAGAGGCAGAGAGACAGCCAGGAGGTGGGAGAGGGACCTGAGGGGGAGAGGATGAGAAGTAGGAGTCATGGGTGGGAACAGGGGATCAAGTTTGTAGAGTTTTCACCATCATGACCCCCAGATTCTAAAGAATGCATGTGCCAACCAGGTGTGGTGGCGAGAGACCTTGTTTCAAAATTAAAAAAAATAAAATAGACCTGGGGGTGTAGATTGGAGGTAGAATGCTTCTGGCATCAATCCCTGGTACCAAAAAAAAAAAAAAAAAAAATGAATGCATGTGCCCTTCCAAAGGGGACGCTGTCTGGTCTCAGCTACGTGGTCCTCCACAGGTACCAATACTTCACTATGATCCTCCTGGGGCTAACAGGGGCCATGCAAAGCACTCACTTGATATTCAAATATTCCCTCTTTTCATTTACTTCTCCTTCTCTCAGAGGAAATTGACTGTAAATGGCAACTTCACAGACAGTCCTGAGCTGCAAATTAGAGCTAAGCCAGCAGTCCTGGGATTTACTGTCATAACCTCTTGGAATTGAACTATTAACTAATCCAAACACAAGTATATTATCCTAAGTTGCCAACCCTGGCTTGAGCAATTACCAAAGTCCCCTCTTCAGTCGATAATTCTAAAATGGTTGGAATTGCTGCCGCCGCTTTAATCAGATCTCAAGCTCTGGGTGGAGGGGGTTGGGGTCTTCTTTTCTTCTGTGCCCCCCTCTTGTTTTCTAAAGGGATTGCAGGGGCCTGGGTGGAATCTCTTTTTTTTTTTTCTTCTTTTCTTTAGGAATCATGTGATAAGGCTTGAAGCCTGAAGAAGGTAAAACCAAAATTTTAAATGGTAAATGTTCGTTCAGGTCAAAGGTTTCAAGTTTTTTGAAATGTGCCCTAGTGTTTTAAGGAGGACCATGCTATTTGATCAAGAAGCAGAGATCGGCCTAGAAACCGCCATGACTGGTGAGATGTAGAAGAAATACTTGTGGAAGGTAACACGTTAATGAGGCAGACGGGCCTTGAGAACAGAGTTTGTTTCCACAAGGTCATGGTGTGGTGAATGCTCGCCCTGCCTCTGTATTTCTTTCTTTCTTTATTTAGAGGTGGGGTCTGGCTCTGTTGCCCAGGCTGGCCTCCCACTCCTGAGCTCAAGTGAGTCTCTTGCCTCAGCCTCCTCACTAGCTGGGGCTCCTCGTGTGCGTTACCACCCCCATACCTAGCTTCAGTCCTGCCTCTGAATGTATGGCCTTGGCCTGGCATGTCCCTCCTGAATCAGGCTGCCCTTGATCAGAGGCTGCCAACAGCAGGGCTGGAGGTGATGGAGGCACTCCATTAAGCGACAGGATGAGAAAGGGATTCTGTTCAGAGTCAGACCAGCGGGGCTTATATTCTCGCCTCAACATTTACTGCGTGTCACCACCACAGCCCCAGTTGTGCCAGGGCAGTGCGGTAGGTTCTGGACAGGCCAAAGAAAGCGCCCAGAGATGGCACGCGAGAAATACAGTTTACTGGGGAGAGCTTACCAGAGGTCAGAGACTGCCCTGAGGAGAGTTCAGTGGTGACAGGAGGAACAGATAGCACGTCTGTCGCTCACTGTGCTTGGCCAGGCAGCACCTCCGTCTCTCATGGTGTTTTGTCCAGTGGCGGCTGGCTGGATGTGTGACATGTATCCTCTCCACGGTGCCCCCAGTTCCACCCCAGTTGCCACCAAGAGAGGGGTTGTATGTGTTAGGCTGCAGAAGCTGTGACGTCATCAGTGCCAGCTTGCTTAGTTGGCTTGTCTGACCAGCATCCCCAGGAGCAACTGTCCCGGTGTACCTGCAGGAAAGTAGCTTCTACGGCTAGCGCTAACTGCCCGGTTCCAGCGTGCACAAGGGGAAGCTCGTGGCCTTCAAGACAATGTGTATCTGCACTTTCCAGCCCAGGCCTGCTCTCGTTGTTCCCTTAACTTGGCTAGGTTTTTGGGAACAGAAAGGAGGCATTCGGGGACAAGGTGTTTCACTGTCTCCCTTTTCTTTAAGGATGATATTCTGGGTAAGTGATCTTGGACAGGTTCCTTAACCTCTGCCTCGGTTTCCACACTTCCCAAGGCTGTAGAGTGACACTTGCCTTTGGGGGTTAGCAGGAGAAGTGTGCCTGGACACCGTGCTATGGGAGTGCTTCTTGTTGTGATGAGTTCACTTTCAATCTTTCTGATTAAAGAGAAGTTCTCAGATCAGCGCTCATCTCTTTTTTTTTTTCTTTTGTGGTACTGGGGATTGAACCCATGGGCACTCTACCTCCCAGCTACACCCCCAGTCCTATTTTTTTTTTTTTTTGCAGTACCAGGGATTGAACTCAGGGGCGTTCTACCTCCGCGCTACACCCCTGGCCCTATTTTTTATACTTTATTTTGAAACCGGGTCTCATGAAGTTCGAGTCCTATTTTATTTTTCATTTTGAAACAGGATCTTACTAAGTTGCTGAGGACATTGCTAAATTGCGGAGGGTGATCTTGAACCCGTGATCCTCCTGTCTTAGCCTCTCCATACTGGGATTACAGGTGTGCACCACCACACCTGGCTGGCTAATCTCCTTTTAACAGAGAATGGGGATTAGTTTGCAAGAGTTAGCTAGAATGTCCTCATACTGTTTTTTATTTTTTTTCTTTGTGTGTGTGGTGCTGGGGATTGAACCCAGGGACATTCTACCTGAGCCATGTCCCCAGCCCTTCTTATTTAATTTTACTTTATTTTATTTTAGTACTGGGGATTGAACTCAGGGGCATTCTACCTCTGAGCTATATCCCCAGGCCTATTTTATTTTTTATTTTGAAACAGAGTCTTGCTAAGTTACCGTGTGCTGACCTTGAACCTGTAATTGTTCCGTTTCAGTCTCCCAAGTACTGGTACTACAGGCATGGGTCACTGCGTTGGCCTGTTTTTCATTCTATTTATGTGTATGGTTGCCTTGCATTTTTAGGTTAAGTGAAACTGTGCTTTGCTTTATAACAGTGACAGAATGTCTTTTATATTTTTAAAGCAATTTTAAATAAAATGTACATTGACTTAAGCACAAATATCAAGAAAATGGTAGCTCTAAGTGGAAAACGAAGAAGGCAAAAATTATGAAGGTGGGACAGGAATGTCAGGAGTCGGGAAGCAGTGGACGAGCAGTCTTGCCTGCAGGACCTTCTGGCACAAGCATCTCCAGGTGGAGGAGCCGCTGGGGAATTTTATTTTGAGGTGAGGATACTTCAGCAGGACGGGTCCTCTGGCCTCTACCTGGCTGCTCTTGCCTTTCCATCTGTGCACAGCCATGGTCATGAGTCACTGGGTCAGTCCAGTGACCGCCCATCCCCTGCACACAACCTCCCTGCCTCCATGGTCATGCCACCCTCCGACTCCTGCGGTGGAGATTCCTAGGGGAAACATGCAGATTTTGTTACTCAGGAGTCACGCGACACCGGGAAGTAGAACTGTGGTCACCTGATCATTTTACCAATTGTGAACAATTTTTTTTATGGTACTGGGGATTAAACCCAGGAGCATTCTACCTCCAAGCTACACCCCCAGCCCTATTTTTATTTTTATTCTGAAACAGGGTCTCACTAGGTTGATAAGAGTCTCACTACTTGCTGAGGCTGCCCTTGAACCTGTGATCCTCCTGTCTCAGCCTCCTAAGTACTAGGATTACAGGCGTGTGCCATCATGCCTGGCTAATTGTGAACAACTGATGCAGTTTGGCTAAGTCTGAACCCGTGGTTTCCCTTTCCAGGAACCAGATTCTTCATTCCTCCTCCATGAGAACAGGACGGCAAAGCCAGTGCTCATTAGCTATTTTCATTGAGGGAGGAGATGGCAAAATTGGATGAAGGCAGAGACACCCCAAGAACATGTGTTTTTAGGTTTCATGGGCAAGTAAATTGAAAAAGATGGAAATGCAAAATTCTGGGAATTTTATTCTGAGTTATTATAGAGAGGCAGATTTGGGGCCCATGTTGGGAAGACCTGGGTGATAGAAGCCATAAATGAATGAATCATTGGGTGGTTGAAATAAAGGCCTTTAATGAAACCCCCAGTCGTGAGAACCTGTTTCTATAATTCTATACTTTGGACCTCCAGAATCTTCCCCTTGGGGCTGCCTGGGATCCATCCTAGTGCTGTTCATGCCAGCTCTGGACTGGTCCTGTGTGAGAAGAGGCAGGCTACATATCTGCACTACAATGTCTGCTGTCTCTGTTAATTAAGTTATCCTGACTTCTTTCCTCCAAATTCCCTATTTACACCCATGGCATTCCTGTTATATGGGCCCCGATACAGAAAACTTGGGGGGCCATCATTCAATTTCCCTTCTCTTTCACGTCTCCACCCAACCAGTTATTAACCCCTCAAATGTTTCTCTGTGATTACTATGATTCCGTGTCTCTCTGCTCACTCTTCCCATCCACAAGCTCCTCTTTGTCAGCTGATTCTTCAATCAACAAGTATCAAGTGCCCACTGTGTGCTGGACTGTGACCTATGTTCCCTCATGCCTGAATCCTTGACCTGGAATTCCTGTGGGCTCAAGCACAGAGCTGGCCGTGTAACGGGTGCTCTGGAAGTATTGACTGAATTGATTGAAGAGTGTCTCAGTCTTCTCTCTCCTGCTGGGGATGTTTTTGTTGACTTGCTGGGGAGAGAAAAATCTTTCCTGCCCCCCCAGCCCAGTCCAAATCCCTAGAAATTCCCTGAAACCGACATCCTCCTGGGGCTCGTGTTTGGGAATCCACCCCAGCCCTTCCCTATCCTCCTAAACAATGTAAACTGTGACTATGAAAGGGGAGCTGGACTGCCCTATGATGTTTAATTCACTGAGTGCCCAGATGGTCAAATAAATGAAGGTATGAGTCTGCAGGCAGCTGGAGGATACAGCTGCTTTGCCTTGGGTCCTTGATTTCTAAGTTACTCTTCCTCCTCCTCCTCCTCCTCCTCCTCCTTCTTTTGGTGGTGTTGGGGATTGAACCCAGAGGCATTCTACCTCCAAGCTATACCACCAGTCTTTTTAAATTTTTTTTTTTGTTTTGAAACAGGGTCTCACCAAGTTGTTGGGAATCTTGCTAAATTGATGAGGCTGGGCTTTGTACCACCACACCCAGCTATTTTGTTTTTGCGGTACTGGGGATTGAACCACTGATATTCTACCTCCAAGCTACACCCCCAGCTCTATTTTTGATTCTTTATTTTGTAATAGGGTCTCACTAAGTTGCAGAGGGCCTCACTAAGTAGCTGAGGTTGGCCGGGAACTTGTGATCCTCCTGTCTCAGCCTCCCAAGTACTGGGATTACAAGCGTGTGCCACCATGCGCAGCTTCTAGCTATCTTTAATCAGTTGGCCTCTCTGAGAATCCTTTTCTGTTAAGGGGTTAATCCCTGTAAGGAGAAATACCTTGTTGATATAAGTAGGGCAGGATATTATGGATAGATGTTATTATTCCTTGCTCATTGAATTAATAATCAGAGAATAAAGCTGTAGGTACACATTTGAATTGAGAAAAAGTCTGTTAACTTTCCATGACACAGTTTTTAATAGAATCCTCTAGTGGCAAATATTTTTTATTCCAGAATAACATGCCACAGTGTTTATAGAACGATTTCTTATTCAACAGTAGAATGGTTGTGTTGTTTTGATTACATTCTTAGTCCTTGGTAATTGTCTCATTTTCCTTTTGTTAAATGAATTCTGACACCTAACACAATTGCACCTCAACACCAATTCGGATCATCATGAAGAATTCTGCCAGTGGCGTTTAGCACGTCGTGCATACCTTCTTTGCCCACATTTGATTTCCTCAAATCATCTGTGATTCATAAGTAGCACAGATGTTCCCAGCTGCCAGAAAATGAAGCTCGAAGTTCACGCCGATAAGGAGAAAAATACCTAATTCAAATTCCAAGAATTCTTTGACCTAAATCAGTTTCAACTTGAGAAAATGGGGTCAACTCTCTGTACCCCACAAGAACCACCCTGGTGATTAAAAGTAAATCTTGAAGAATTAAATTATGCTGCTGTTCAGCTTTCATATGCACACTTAGGGGAAGGGGAAAAAAAACCTGGAGCATCAAAGGCTGTCGGAATAACTCAATTTAGTGATGGTGGCAAAGCTTTGCTGAAGCAGGGCTTTCCAGGCGGCTGGCTTCGCTCGGGGGGACGGCTGCACACTTCAATTGCCATCCGAGAGAAGAGAAGAGGTCTTTCTGATGAATAATTTTATGACTTTCAACCACACACATACTGCTTGAATATCAAATTATTTTAAATGAGAACTTCAAAAAGATCCACCTTTTAAATGAGTAAAAAGCTCTAAATAGCTGCCTAACAGAACAAAGAGATTTGGATTAAAATGCCAAACAGAGATGGGAAAGGGGCTGCTCTGTGGTGCCAGGAGTCCCAAGATACACATACAAGGTCAAGTTCACCTTCTGATAGGAGTGGGGATCTCTGAGTCCATTTTTTTTTTTTTGGCAGTACTGGGGATTGAACCCAGGGGCATTATACCTCCGAGCTACACCCCCAGTCCTATTTTATTTTTCATTTTGAAACAGGATCTTACTAGGTTGCTGAGGACCTTGCTAAATTGCTGAGGCTGGCCACGAACCTGCGATCCTCCTGTCTCAACCTCCCAAGTACTGGGATTACAAGCATGCACCACCATGCCTGGCTCTCTTAGTCCATTCTGATTTCTATACCAAAATACTTTAGGCCAGTAATTAATAACCAACAGAGGTTTATTTCTCACCATTCTGGTGGCTGAGAAGCCCAATTGTAGATATTTATGGGGTACAGTGTGATATTTGGATACATGGATATGATGTGTAATGATCAAATCAGGGTAATTAGCATTTATATCTCCGTAAACATTTATCATTTCTTTGTGATGGGAACATTTAAAATCCTCTCTTTTTTTTTTTCTTGCAGTACCAGGGATTGAACCCAGGGGCATTCTACCTCCGCGCTACACGCCCGGCCCTATTTTTTTATACTTTATTTTGAAACCAGGTCTCACGAAGTTGCGGAGGGCCTCACTAAGTAGAGAGAGAGAGAGAGAGAGAGAGAGAGAGCGAGCTGAGGCTGGCCGAGAACCCGGATCCTCCAGTCTCTGCCTCCCAAAGTACTGGGATTACAAGCGTGCGCCACCATGCCCGGCTTAAAATCCTCTCTTTTATTGATTTAAAAATATAGAGTACCCTGGCATGGTGGCACATGCTTGTAATCCCAGTACTTGGGAGGCTGAGACCGGAGGATCCGGGTTCACGGCCATCCTCAGTTACTTAGTGAGGCCCTCTGCAACTTAGTGGGACCCTGTTTCAAAATAAAGAATAAAAGAAATAGGGCTGGGAGTGTAGCTCAGAAGTAGAATGCCCCTGGGTTCAATCCCCAGTACTGCAAAAAAATATATATATAGTAAATTGTTATAAACTATATTTACCCCACTGTACTATAGAACACTAGAATCTTCCTTCTTCCTTTCTTCCTTTTTTGTGGTACTGGAAATTGAACCCAGGGGCACTCTACCTCTCAGCTAAACCCACATTCCTTATTTATTTAAGTATCATTATAATATTTTTGCAGTACTGGGGATTAAATCCAGGGACATTTTACCTCTGAGCTACACCCTCCAGCCCTATTTTTGTTTTTATTCTTTATTTTGAAACAGGGTCTCACTAAGTTGCAGAGGCCCTCACTAAGTAGCTGAGGCTGGCCATGAACCCGGATCCTCCTGTCTCAGCCTCCCAAGTACTGGGATTACAAGTGTGCGCCACCACACACGGCTATTTATGTATTTATGTATTTATTTATTTATTTATTTATTATCTATTTAGTGATACTGGGGATGAAACCCAAGGGCATTCTACCTCTGAGCTACATTCCCAGCCCTATTTTATTCTGTTATTTTGAAACATGGTCTCACTAAGTTACCGAGATCCTCACTAAGTGCTGAGGCTGGTCTTGAACCCATAGTCCTCCTGTCTCAGCCTCCCAAGTACTGGGATTACAACTGTACCCCATCGTGCCCAGCTCTCCTTTCCTTTTTAATTTTTTGTTTTGAAACAGGGCCTTGCTAAGTTGTTGAGGGTCTCACTAAGTTGCTGAGGCTGGCCTCAAACTTGTGATCCTCCTGTCTCAGCCTCCCAACTACTGGGATTTCCGGGGTATGCCACCATGCCTGGCTATGAGATCAACTTTTGAAGCTTCCACATAAGAGTGAGAACATGCAGTATCTAACTTCCTGTTCCTGGCTGATTTCACTTAACATACAATCCTCTAATCTCATCCATTCACACCTTTTTAAAGGTCACCTACTAAAGAGGCCCTGCCTCTTTAATCACAATGGTGATTAAGTTTCAACATATGAATTTTGGGGGGGTACACATTCAGACCATGACACAGGACATTGGACCTCAGGGTTCTACAGGTAATCAAATCTATCCCTTCTCGTTTTTCAAGTGAAAACCCCGAGGCCAGAACACAGGTGTTCTTCCAGGCTGGTACCCCCCTACCCTACCCGGTGCTGCTAGTCTAGACATGTTCCAAGTTAATGTAGCAAGGAGAAAAGTTACTGATTGATGAACTGCTTTGGTCTGTGGGATTAACGAAAGACAATGATTTATTTATGTGTCAACTTTCCTAGATAATACTTGCCCCCCCCCTTTTTTGGCAGTACTAGGGATTGAACCCAGGGGTGCTCTACCACTGAGCTACATCCTGCCCTTTTTATTTTTTATTTTGAGACAAGATTTCACTAAGTTGCACAGGTTGGCCTCAAACTTGTGATCCTCCTGTCTCAGCCTCCTGGGTAGCTGGGATTCCAGGCCATTACTTGGGTTTCAGTACCTTCAACTCAAAGAAGGCATTTTCTTTTTCTTTCTTTTTTTTTTTTTTTGTGGTACTAGGGATTGAACCCAGGGGCATTCTATCTCTGAGCTACACTTCCAGCCCGATTTTACTTTTTGTTTTGAAGCAGGGTCTTGCTAGAATACTAAGAGTCTCTCTATATTGCCTGGGATTACAGGCATGGGTTACCATTCCCGGCTAAGGCATTGGTTTTTTTTTTTTTTCCTCCGGTACTGGGGATTGAACCCAGGGGCATTCTACCTCCAAGCTACTCCCCCAGCCCTATTTTTTATTCTTTTTTCTTTTGAAACAGAGTCTCACTAAGTTGCAGAGGGCCTCAGTAAGTAGCTGAGGTTGGCTGCAAACCTGCGATCCTCCTGTCTCAGCCTCCCAAGTACTGGGATTACAGGCACGGGCAACAATGCCTGGCTAAGGCATTGGTTTTTAAGGCAGCTGGATCAGGATGGGCGATTACTCTGCCTTCTTCTTCTGGCATCTTCCACCTCAAACAAGCAGATATGCTTGCATCAGGCAGTCTACTGAGTGTTGTGGAGGAAAAACTGCCTTCAAAACTGGAAGATTTGAATTCTTGTCTTGCTCTCATTTTTAAAAAATTGATATTTGGCAGTACATATATGGTTGAAAGTCATAAGATTATTCCTTTGAAAGGATCTGCCACTGAACTACCTGGGACCTGGGTAATCGGTTTCTCTACGTTGAGCTTCAGGAACCTGGGTATGTGGATGTTGACTGGCTTTCTTCTCTCTCAGGGAAGCCAGGAGTAAGACACAGGCTCATGAGAGTGGAGGCACTCTGTGAACTGGGACCTGAATGGGCCTGATTTTCATTTAGCTGGAATGGGAGCATTTCTGCCCACAGCAATGTCTTTGCTGCCCAGGGTGCGTCCTTGCTGACTTGCTCAGTCTCTAGGGCTGTCCTTAAATCTTGGGGGCCTGAAATGTGATACAACCCAGGGTGGAGAGGGCCTTAGAGGTGAGTGGTGGTACTAAACTGGGCTTGTCTGTCCGCTGCCCTGTATGCCAGTCACTGAAGCAACACATTTGCAGAAGAGAGTTTAATTCACATGTGGAGATGTGAATTAAACTATCAAATCTGTTTCCCCAAGGATAGGGTTTAGGGATATTTACGGGATCAAGAAGTAGGGTGGTGGGAGGCTGAGACAGGAGGATTGCAGGTTCGAGGCCAGTGTGCAGTAACTTAGGGAGACCCTGTTTCAAAACAAAAAATACAAAGGGCTGCGGTGTGGCTCAATAGTAGGGATCCTCTTGGTTCAATCCCCAGTACCACACATATATGCATATTTTTTGTCCTGGAAATTGAACCCAGGGGCATTCTGTCTCCTAGCTGCACCCCCACCCTTTTTATTTTTTTATTTTTATTTTATTATTTTTTTTGCGGTACCAGGGATTGAACGCAGGGGCGTTCTACCTCCGCGCTACACCCGAGGCCCTATTTTTTATACTTTATTTTGAAACCGGGTCTCACGAAGTTGTGGAGGGCCTCACTAAGTAGAGAGAGAGAGAGAGAGAGAGAGAGAGAGAGAGAGAGACAGAGAGAAAGAGAAAGAGAGCTGAGGCTGGCTGTGAACCCGGATCCTCTGGTCTCCGTCTCCCTAAGTACTGGGATTACAAGCGTGTGCCACCATGCCTGGCCACCCTTTTTATTTTGAAACAGGGTCTCACTAAGTTGCTGAGGCTGGTCTCGAACCTGTGAGCTTCCTGTCTCAGCCTCCCAAGTCCTGGGATTACAGGTGCGCACCACCATGCCTGGCTAACACAAAAATTTAACAAAGAAATAGGGTGGTCTGAGGTATGGGGAAGGGTGACTGGAGGTAAGGAAAAACGAAGTCGTCAGCGGTCTGTGCATGAGTATAAAACATCATGGCTCTTCATAGAACACCTGTGCAAAAAATGGTGGCATTTACATACACTGAGGATGGCATCTTGGCCCTCTGATGTCAGAGGGTCACCCACTGGACACTTGTGCAGGCCCAAGTGAAAGGTCAGGGCTGCGACCAGTTTGGGCTGCCTCCAAGTTCCTGAAAAACAACTCAGGCAGCCCTTACCATCCTGACCCATGCGTCAGAGGTGTTATTTTAGCAAAGCTAGTGGGAGTATATTGCTTAGTTACTACCTCTAAAATTGATGATAAAAGCAGTAACTACAAGCAAGTGATGCTAGAGGATCTATCCAGGTTTCCCCTTGGCTTCAGTGGGCAGGCAGGTCAGCTCCACCCGACCTGTGCGGGGACCCCAGGACCAGGGAGGGCACCGCAGCCACACTTCATCAGTCCCAAACAGAAAGCGTCCTCTCTCTCTCTCTCTCTCTCTTTCTCTCTCTCTCTCTTTCTTTCTCTCTCTCTCTCTCCCTCCTTCCTCTGCTTTCTCTGATCTCTATTCTCAGGCACCATATGTTAATTCTCCCACTCTGCCTTGTCATCTGCCCAGCCTTTAAAAATTTATGTAAGGCCCTCATTAGATTTTAAACATTTTTCTTTCTTCATATAGATCGTGCATTTTTTTTAATTAGGTTGATCCTCAGCATTTTTTTAACTTTTTTTTTGGTTGTTGCTATTTAAATGGGACTTTCTTCTTTCATTATATTTTCAAATTAGTTGTGCATATATAGTAAGTTATTGATTTTCATATATCCATTTTCATAGCTAGCCACCTCTTGAATTCTATTGATTTTAATAGGTTTTTTTGGTTGTTTTTTTTAACTTGATTTTCCAGGTATACAGTCAAAACTAGTTGCACATAATTATAATACTTTTTCCTCATTTATGTTTATGGCTTTTATTCTCTGTCCACACTACTGAGTTACAGCGGTGACAGTGGCTTTCTCTCCTGTTTTCTTGGCTTGTTTTCTTTGGAGAAAACAGAACCTGTCTGTCTGATTTTGCTTATGATTTGGAATCCTGAACTTGAGTTTTCTCCTAGGCTTTCATCAGTCCTGGGGAGTTGTGGGGGCCAGGGGTTCCTGGGATCCTTAGGATTTGGGGCTCATGATGTTGTTGGACTGCTCCATCTCCACTCCTATGACTCCTATCCCGGTCCTATCCTGACTCCTTGGAGCCTCCTTCAGCTTAACTTGTATTCTTGGGGGCTTAGTAAGTGAGTTTTAGGGAAAAGGAACAACAAAAAAGAAATAAGCCATGAAACTCTAGCATAATTTCAAAGGACAGGCTGTATAATTAGGGAAATACATTATGGTTGCATTTCTAAATATAATTTTGCTTTTTTCCTCTAAAATATGGCTTAAATACTTTTTTAGGTGCCATTAACAGAAATCAAACTTAACTAGCTTAGATTTACAAGAGGAGAGTTTGTTGACTCCTATAAACAAGCTCCAGAGAGGCAGGGTTGCCGCTCAACATATTCTCATTGACGACAGACATCTCTCTCAGGTTGGCCAGTCCCCGAAAGCTAGTTCCACGTGGTCTGCAACTCTGGGGCCACCATCTTTAAAGTAAGAACAACTGTCTGTAGTGTTCTCAGTAAGTGTAGGAACTATTCTAAGCACCTGACATGCTTATCTCATTGAATCCTCAACAGGAAGCCACGAGGTGGGTGCGGTATCCCCATTTTACAGACGAGGACGTGGAGCCCTGGTGAGGAACGTTCTCGAGTTCACAAAGCCGGGTAAGAGATTTGGAATTTGGAGTCATTTCGACTGAAGAGCTCAGGCTCTTAGTCCCTGAAAGTTCTCCTACCCCTCCTCTCCAGAGAAGAGAGAAGAGAGCTCTTCCCACCAACTCCAGCTGCAAGCATTGCTGAGCAAGGGCTCCGACCCGCCTGGCGTGGCCATCTGCCCTGCCTGCTCCAGTCACTGATGTCGGGCCCATCCCAGGGCTGTAGACAACCTGGCGGGAGCGGAGCTA
Source organism: Glis glis (assembly GCA_004027185.1). Lineage (NCBI taxonomy): Eukaryota > Metazoa > Chordata > Mammalia > Rodentia > Gliridae > Glis > Glis glis. Next base: position 14,457 of record PVJS01023062.1, on the reverse strand, counting down.
TTTCCCAAAGAAGGTGAGCTTGTTGTTCTGGGCAGGCGAAATAATAAATGGCTCCAACTCCCAGGCCCCGACCCTCCACTCCAGGTAGAACAGTCACCGCCACGCGCCGGGAACAAGCCAGGCACATTCCTACCTTCCCGTCCTTGCGCACACAGTCCCCTCTCTCTGAAATGCCCCTCTCCTGTATCCCAGGTGCGGGTCCCTTCTTTCTGTATGTAGTCCCTTCTTTTAGACAGCATTGGGCGTCTTCTCTTCCTGCTGATTATTTATTTATTTTGGTGCTGGGGATTGAACTCGGGGCATTCTACCTCCAAGCTAAGCCTCCCAGTCCTTTTTGTTTTGAGACAGGGTCTCGCTAAATTGCTGGGGCTGGCCTTGAACCTGCGATCCTCCTGTGTCAGCCTCCCAAGTACTGGAATTACAGGTGTGCGCCACCACAGCCGGCCCTTCCTGCTGATTTTGAGGAGTAGCTCTACAGACTTCTCCAACCATTTGGTGACCGAGAAGGTGATTTTCTTTTTCTGGAAGAAAAAAAAAGAAAGGGCTTCCTCTACTCACATTTCCTGATCTTACTCCCCCCTTAGAACTTTCCAGCTGACGAAACTTTACTGGGAAACAAAGCAGCTCAAGGTGGCTGTGCCAAGATATTAGCATAGACTGCCCGAGGCAAAGACACCGCTGGGCCTCTCCATCTGTTTTGCCAAGTTCTCTTATGTAAGTGACAGCTGAGGGTATATTTAAAGAAACGTAGTGTTTGTGAATGAAATGTCTTAACAGAGGAACCGTGAGATACACCGGGCACGCAGAGCTTGCTTTGTGGGAGCAGGTTTTTGCTGGAGGGTAATTTGGAGGTGAAGAGATGTTCAGGAGGAATGGCAATTAAGGAGGGGTGGCAGCTAGAGGGGCTTTCTCTTTGTGGGGTGGCGGTGGGAGGGGCTTTCTCTTCGTAGGGTGGCAGCGGGAGGGGCTCTTTTTCTTTTGAGAAGGGTTGTCAGCAGAGACTGGGGCTGGGGGCAGGCAGGTTGGAAGTGCCCCTGAGAGAGGACCCCGAGGGATTTTCTGGGGACACACACTGCACCCTCTTCTCCCATCCAGGTTGGAGACCAACCCGTGTTTAGCCCACTGGGGCTCTCGGTACAGTCTCTAGGCTTGGGATTATTAATGTTTACTGGGTGAGGATGATGAGAGTTGTAAAAAAAGTTGGCTCCAAAATTATTTGGCACTCTTTCTATTAAAGGATAGAGTCTGGACCCTTCATCTGTTTTTCTTATTTTTGGTATTGAAGATTGAATTCAGGGGCATTCTACCTCCGAGCTACACCCCCGGTCCTTTTTATTATTTTTTAAAAATTTTAAAATATGAGCCAGTCGTGGTGGCGCACACTTGTAATCCCAGTACTTGGGAGGCTGAGACAGGAGGATCTCAGGTTCGTGGCCAGCCCTCAGCTACTTGGTGAGGCCCTCCGCAACTTAATGAGACCCTGTTTCAAAATAAAGAATAAAAAATCGGGCTGGGGGTGTAGCTCAGAGGTAGAATGCCCCTGGGTTCAATTCCCTGTACTGCAAAAAAAAAAAAAAAAAAAATTGAATAGGGTCTCTCTAAATTGCTGAGGCTGGCCTCAAAGCTGATCTTCCTGTTTCAGCCTCCCAAGTACTGGGATGACAGGCGACTGCCCCAGCGGGTAGGGTATGGTGGCAGGGCGAGGTCACACACAGCCAGGGCGTCTCCACTTGGTGTCCTTGTAATGCTCACTCTCCAGGGCCCCCCACCTCCACCCAGGGACACCTCCTCTCAGAACCTAACGCACACGCATGGGCCAGGTGTGGGTGCTCTGACTCATCTTTCAGCCATCCCAGCCCAATCACCTGTGAGGCTGTAGACCTCATGGGGGAGAGAAGAGCCTCCCCCTGTGCTTGGATTCCCCGCTCCCCGGATCGGGAGCCAAATACCACGGTGGCTGTTTATGCTCTGAAGTCTTGGGCACTTATACAACAGGCGGGATGGGAACAGAGTCTCTTGATATCAGCTACAACTGAAGGCCCTAGGACCCTCCTCAGCTCCCCAGTGCCAGAGACTGAAGAGTCCTATGAAGTTCCGTGTAGGGTGGGATTCTCTGTGAGTGATTTTGCCAGACTCTTTGGCATTACTTCATACAGCTGCCAGAGGTACAAAAACGATGCCACCTTGTCCAAGAATATCTCCCCAGCTTGGACTCTGCCGCAGCTCCCATGGCATGTGGGCATATTGCCCTACCTTATAAATCTTGATGGAAAATTCCAATCGGCCTTTTTCCCTCCCAGCTATCTTTAGTCTCTAAGCAGTGAGCTCCACCACCCTGTCCCCAGGGTTTGTGAACTACCCAGAAGCTTTGGTCTCAATACTTTTCCTCCTCCTGCCATATTGTTTGTCTCCTGATCACTGAATGCAATACGGGCCTTAGACCATTGAAGCTTGAAGGATTTCTGTCAGCCAGTCAATCAACAAACAGTGGTTGAGTGACTGCTCTTTTTAAGAGCCCATGGGAGAAACAAAGAACCATATGATTTCACTCAGTCTGTGCTCTCAAGAGCTGGTAATTTATTTGGGGGAAAAGAAGGTACGAGCGTGTAAAGTGAAATAGCGTCATACAATTCCCAGCATTGATAGAGCACTTTTGCCTAACAGAGTGGGTAGCAGGCACTCTTCATCTTCCTGTGTGTCTGGTGGAGCCTGGGGATCTCTTTTATAATACAGATGACTATAAAGGAAAATATCATATTGAAATATGGCTCTCCAAACACTGAAAAACAGAACAAAAGAAAATTTGTGAATGGAGTGACAGCTTGTCTTCTGAATTAACCCATGAAATAGCAAAATCTAGCAATAGTCTTATAGTCACCCCAATTTTTTTTGGTACTGGAGATTGAACCCAGAGGCATTCTACCTCTGAGCTTACAACCCCAGCCCTTTTTTATTTTTTTATTTTGAAATAGCATCTTGCTAAGTTGCTGAGGCTGGCCTTGAGCCTGTGATCCTCCTATCTCAGCCTCCCAAGTACTGGGATTACAGGCATGCGCCACTGTGCCCTGCTAAGTCACCCTAATTTTGAAGCTGTTATAATATAGACTCTATATTTCAGACCTGGCAACATTAATGTGACATTAAATATCTTTGACTTCTTTTTGCGGTACCGGGGATTGAACCCAGGGGCGTTCTACCTCCACGCTACGCCCCCGGCCCTATTTTTTATACTTTATATTGAAACCGGGTCTCACGAAGTTGCGGAGGGCCTCACTAAGTAGAGAGAGAGAGAGAGAGAGAGAGAGACAGGGAGAGAGAGAGAGACAGGGAGAGAGAGAGAGAGAGAGCGAGAGAGCTGAGGCTGGCCGCTAACCCGGATCCTCTGGTCTCCGCCTCCCAAAGTACTGGGATTACAAGCGTGCGCCACCACGCCTGGCCAAAATATCTTTGACTCCTATCGGCAACAAAATCACAGGTACTGTTAATATTTCCATGGGCAGTTCGGCTCAGTGGCACATTCCTGTAATCCCAGTACTTGAGTACAGGAAGATTGCTGGTTTGAGGCCAGTGCTTGGCAACTTAGTAAGACTCTGTTTCAAAATAAAAAATAAAATAGGGCTGGGGTGTAGCTTAGTTGTAGAATGCCCATGAGTTCAATCCCCAGTGCCACACACACACACACATATATATTTCTGTGGGCATGCCTCCTTCATAGCTGAGGGCAATGCTACCTTTTAGTTAGAGGTTGACACAGACAGGAAGGGGCAGGTGGACTATAGCACTGGTGGTTCACTTTTAAGTGGCACTTTTAAGTGGGAGACTCAAGACTACCCGGTGGTTCCATCCTGCCACCCCTATTTGAGAGCCGCTGCCCCGTTCTAATGCGGAGGTGGCCTGGGCAGCTTTGGGCTTTCGTGGGTGTGAGCCCAGGCTTTCCAACCCACCAGCTGTGCGATGCCGAGCAAGGGACCTAACCTCTGTGAACCCAATTTCCTCATCTGCAAAATGGGGGCAAGGATAGCACTCAGACTCTAGGGAGACTGAGCGGGTGGGATGAGACAATGCGTGCAATGCTCTTAGCACATTGTAAATGCTCAATAAACAGCAACTGCCCCGATGCTTAGGGCTGTTTTATTGACATGGATGAGTGAAGGTGGGGGAGGGCACCTGGGTCACGTCCCTGTCCTTGTCTTCCTCCCTCCTTGTGCTGTGTCCCGTGTGGGTCTGGATCCGGCAACCCAGCATCGACCCACGCCTCGTGCCCAGGAGAGGGTAGCTGGGCTGTCCCCAGCCCCTGTGCCACAGGAGGCCACAGGAGGCCACAGGAGGCCACAGGAGGCCACAGGAGCTGGGGACTGTAAGAAGGCATTTATCACCCAGGCAGGGAGAAAGTCGAGAAGAGACTTCTGCATTTAAAGCACTTTTGCTTTATTAAGAGTCTTTCTCATGTGAAAAATGCACGCACAGTCGCTTTCCAGGCAGCCGCATCACCATTATTTCCAACATTCTGAGGACAAAATGAGATTAGGTGTAGGGAAGGGGCCGCAGCGGGATGAGCATTCAAGTGCTGGATTTAAATCCAATTCTGCAGGTTGAGCCCGTGTTAATGCACTATTATAGGATTTGGAGGCAAGGGCCTCTGTGGCTTAATCCAAGGCTTCTCCAACATCTGGGTCGTTGGCAATGTCACCACTGCTTTTATTCTAACTATATCAAGGGGATAGTCGGGGAAAGAGCTAATTCTTAATTCCCACAATTGCCTGCCTTGAAGGCACCAAACAGACACTCCTGCCAGCCAACCTTTCTTGATCACAGGAGGCCTGAAATAGAAATGGTTTAACCCTTTCCGATGATTAGTGAAGGCGCGGGAACACACGTGCCTGGTATCTTTCCACTCCATCCCGATGAATTTCAGACAGAAGAGCTCAGGGATCAAAGAAGGAGGCACATTTAATTACCCTGCCGCGGCCACAATCTGCTCAGCCAGCCAGGGCCCCAGGAGCCTGGAAAAGCGGCAACAGCCTCACAGTCCCCAATGGTGGATTTATCAAAGGGTTATGTTGGAGGCGAGTGTGCGGTGACTGGGAATTCAGCCCCTTCCCAGAGGGAGCCGAGATTTTAGCACACAGAAACACTGCGTTAGGAGATTCTACTGTGATCAGGGCCTTCAGAGAGCAGGCGGATGCGATTCCTAAGCTGACCTCATAGCCATTAGCAACCTTTCTCTCCTTTTCCTTGTTGACTCTGAAGGTCGAGGGAGTTAAATGCTTATTTCTTACCCACCGTTGCCGCTAGTAGCGGCCAGCGATGCAGTTTGAGATCATGAATTGTAAGTAGAAGTCTGCTAGTGGCTTCTCCCGGTGAAAGAGGAGAAGCAGCCCTACTTTTCCTGTCCTCTACCGGGATGCCTGGCTGTGTGGCAACCATCCTGCAACCACCAGGCACTGATCACTAATCCCAAGGGAGGACTCCCACTGTGTGGCTAGCGAAGATCATCATTGTGCCAACCAGCAGGAATAGGGGCCCAAACACTCTGCCCCCTGCATCCTGGGCTGCAGTTTTACCAATTGCCTGAGTCTGGCGAGACAGAAGATGTGTACAACAAGTTACGTGGAACAGACTTATTACTTAAAGATGGGCAGCAGGGATGCCAGTAGGTAATTCAGGCACAGTGAGAGAAGGGGGAGGATGGAGTTCCTGGCTCGGGGTCATCTGATCTGAAACTGGAGAATATGAACCAAGGCAGGGCCCGCCACACACTGCAGCCAGCAGCCTCCTGGGAGACACTGCAAGGCGGGGAAGCATGGCATCCTGCATCCCACATTGCCCTGCTCCCTGCCATCCCATTCAATGTCACTCATCTCTCCAGGAGCCTTGCAGGGTCCTGGCCTGGGCTCTTGAGTCGCCTGTAGCTCCTGCAGTCACGACAAAGCCAAAGACTTGTTTCTATTAAATAGAAAACAACACACATAAACAACGGGTTTGCTTCAAAAGTTAATGGGAACCAGAGGTCATGGCGTGAAAGGGAACAGGGCTTAGAAGGAAGGAAAGGACTGGCTTCCGAAGGTAGGAGGAAGGGAGGAGGGACCACACGCCATATACAGTTTGTGGCACCCCAGAAATGATGGCAGCAGCCTGGTATTTGCTGCGTCCCACCCCTCCTGCCGTGGTCTTTAATAAGGGAGAGAAAATAATACAGAGAGAGACAGAGACAGAGAATGAATGAACATATGTCTCTAACAGTAAAAAAAAAAAAAAAAAAAAAAAAAAAAAAAAAAAAAAAAAAAAAAAAAAAAAAAAAAAAAAAAAAAAAAAAAAAAAAAAAAAAAAAAAAAAAAAAAAAAAAAAAAAAAAAAAAAAAAAAAAAAAAAGCCACAAGCCCAACTGGAAGGCAGGTGAAGGAAGAGGGAAAGTGATAAATGTGAGAGAAATTTCCAGCAGAGGCTGGGCCCCTGAGAAGCCTTCAGGCATCGGCAGCAGAGACCAAACTGCTTCCTCTGACCAGCTGGAGGCTCTGGCGGCAGAGGCGCTGAGGCTTAAGCAATTAGGCAAAGAATGTTTGCAGTTTTGTGCAGCTCAGGAGAGGAACCGCATTTGGATGCCGTCAGATTCTTTGTTTCTGTGCAGTTTCTGGAACCCCCAACTCCCACTGCAGTCCTCTTGCCATTAAATCAGTCGAGAAATCTGCCTTCCTCCTGCATTCGTTCCGCAACTATTTACTGAGCTCCCCCGACGCACCAGGCACATTTCTTGTTCTGTTTTTTTGACCAAACAAAGACTCCCTCAGAACTTCCGGCCACCAAATGCAGCAGGCGCCTCTCAGGCTTGCTTTGGAGACACACTTGAGTTCAGCACCCGTGTCCTCCCTTCCTCCTGCCTTCTGAAGCCTGTCCTTTCCTTCTTCTCTTAGTCCTGCTCCTTTTCTCAACATGTCCTCTGGCTCCCATCAGCCTTTGAAACAATGCATTGTTTGCATTTCTTTTTTTTTTTTTTTTTGCAGTACTGGGGATGGAGCCCAGGGACATTCTACCTCCGAGCTACACCCCCAGCCCTATTTTTTATTCTTTATTTGAAACAGGGTCTCACTAAGTTGCGGAGGGCCTCACTAAGTAGCTGAGGCTGGCTGCGAACCCAGATCCTCCAGTCTCAGCCTCCCAAGTACTAGGATTACAAGCGTGTGCCACCACACCCGGCTTTATTTTCTTCTTAATATATATAAATCTTTGGTGCTCATTGAAGTTCACCTTCTCGCACACCTCTCCGCTCTTAGATAAATACTTCTATTTGGAGGCAGCAAATCTATCGGAAAGAACAGGCTATTTATTTTGGAGGGAGAAGAGTTTTTCGTGTGAAGTCCTATTGCTCACTGTTGGGACCTTAGGCAAGTTACTTAAGCTCTCTGTTTTGCATCTGTACAATGGGTATGATATGAATGCCCGTCCCAGGTCTTTTATGGGGATTAAATGAAGGGATTCATGAGAGAAGTATGACGTGTGCTGAGAAGCACGATGCACATGTTCCCTGTGGGCAGACATGCAGTGGACAGCTTCCCCGGCTGAGAAGGGCACGTGCACTGGGACTGTCCTGTGTCCAGACTTGATTCTAGAAGACTCTTCATTTCTAGGGCTTCCCATCCTCATTCCAGAGGCAGATGCTGGAAACAGACTGAGATATTTTCTAACTGCCCCAAACATTCAAGGTTTTCTGTTTCTGAATGTCTGAACTGGCAGGAGCTTTCATGTTCCTCCTGCCACTCCTAGTCTTAATTTGGAAATGCTCTGAAACTGCATTTTTGAGATTCCACATGTGTGGCCCACTGAGCTATTTGGAGTGTGGGCTGCTGCTCTTTATAAGCCTGGACCCTTGACCCGGCTTCACCTGCAGCTCTGAACTCACCCTCAGACTTCAGGGCGCCTGGTGTGGTGAGGACTCCACCCTCTGGCTTTGTCCCTCAAGGTCTCCTGGTTTTGGACTTAGGTTGGGCATCTCTCAGATTCCTTGGTCACTGCCCCTGTACATCCTGTGACTCCTGTCCTGCCTCTCCTTCGTCAAGCCAGACAGTGACCATTCAGTCTTCTAGGTGGTCTAAGCCCTCCGGGAGCTTGCTGGTGGGAAGGCTGCTGTGTACCTGTCACTCCCTTAACTCTAAGCTCTGCTCTCATTCTTTAATAGGAACAGGTGAACTCTAACTGAATTCTTTTTGTTCCAGTGAGATTTGCTTTAGTTACCCGTGTAGAGGATACATTCCCACTTTCTCCTAAATTATATATTATAATGCAACACACATTGTTATTATATTTTATACAATGTATAATATTAGAATATATTTTGTATAATACTATATATAAACATATGCTATGTTGTATAATACTATATATAGCATACATAATATATTTTGTTACATACTGTGTAAATGTTTGTTATATTTGCAAGTTTCCCCAGGAATCTTTTTTTTTTTTTTTGCGGTACCGGGGATAGAACCCAGGGGTGTTCTACCTTCGCGCTACACCCCCAGTCCTATTTTTTTATGCTTTATTTTGCAACCGGGTCTCACGAAGTTGCGGAGGGCCTCACTAGGTAGAGAGAGAGAGAGAGAGAGAGAGAGAGAGAAAGAGAGCTGAGGCTGGCCGCGAACCCGAATCCTCCGATCTCTGCCTCCCAAAGTACAGGGATTACAAGCGTGCAGCCACCACGCCCGGCTTTCCCCAGGAATCTTAACACATTGGTTTCAGGGATCTTTGGAAGGCTGAAGAGAGGTAAAATAATGGGTCATGCTACCCCCTAGTGGCAGAGTATGGCAACACACATCTCAGCCAAGGTGAAAGTTTTATATCCTTTTCTTAGCAAACAAAAAAAAGAGACCACACAGATGAAATAGAATTTGGGTAATTCCACTCATGTTATATGTTTAAATGTATTTCCACTGAAACCCATGCTCATAGATGCCAAGATATTTTTTTCTAGTTCTGTGAATTTATTCCTTCTCAGGATAATAGACTATTACTGTATATAAAAAAGTATCATTTTTGAGGGATTTGCAAAGTTGTGTACTAAATCTACACGAGTTAATAATATTTCCCCCTACATTTCATGTGTTTTTTTCCCCAAAAAAGTTCCTTTAAAATTGAGATGCGTGCTGTACCCCTGGGTGCTTCACATGCTGGGAAAGGCAGTGTTGTGGGGGCTCCGGGCATACACAGCATTTGCATGCTCACCAAATGCTTCGGGGGTTCAAGGATCCTGGGCAGGCTGCCTCCAGGTTGCTGGGGAGCCTGTCCGAGAGTGCAGCTGGTGCTCAGGCAGCCCTTGGAGTCTGCGTGGAGTACGATCCTTCTTCCTAGCTCTTGAACTTCCTTCGGTCCCTTTATCTGCTTTCCTTGGAGCATCTCCCCCTGCTACGCACCAGGGGCTCAGGCCTGGGATGCTGCACGAGGCTTAAATGTCCCTCCAGTTGTGTTCCAGATGACCTGTTGACTGTGCAGGGCCTGGGCTGCAATGAAAATATTTTACACAGCACATTAGAGCAGGGATGGAAAGATTTTTTTTTTCTCCAAAAGGCCAGAAAGTAAGCATTTTAGATTCGTGGGCTGCACAGTGTCTGTCATAATTATGGTACTTGGTTCTGCTGGTATAGTGCAAAAGTAGTCAGACACTACAGAAAAGAATGTGACTGTGTAACAAGGACTTAGACTTGTCACTTTTGCCTGAAAATGTCCGATGGGTGGCTAAAAGCAGGTTTAGACATGGCATTTTGGCCTCAATTTTGCATCTGTTTCCCTTGCCCTGAGTCACTGTGGATTCCAGAAACAACAGGTCTGATGGAGGTGATAAATATAGAAGCTGCCCCACACGTAGCAGCAACTCCCACCTGACTAATCCTGAGAGAATGATGGGCCAGACCACACCTGATCACGATCACCTGTTTTGGCAGCTATACAAAGCCTCCAGCTATGCAGATCCCCCATCCTTGTTCTCATTCTCCCATGTACAAAACCTCAAACTCATTGTCAGCCCCTGAAAAACAGGGCCAAGTGAGGCAGGGCAGAGGAACTTGGAACAGGAAGGATTAAAAGAGGCCATACGTATAAAGAACAGAAACAGGGAAGGTTAATAGATACAGGGATAACAGCGCGAGTTAATACAAAATGTCAGTCCCAAGCGTGATCAAAGGAAAGAGGATGAGGGAGCAGACAGGTGGTGCCAGGTGATTCGAAGGACCCACTGACCTTTGGAATAGAGATTCAAATTAAGGATGGAAACTGGGCAAAACATATTGGGTCCCCAAGACCCAATTCTGACCAATCATAAAAGAGTGGATGGGGAACCTCAATAAGGGATGAAAGCTCACCTCCCAGTAACTTCAACAGTTACTCTCTTTCAGGGACCCCTTCCCCCTGTGTGTGGGAGAGCTGTTTTTGTCTTCTATCTTTCCTTGGCTTAAAATAAATCTTTATGCCCTGTACTGACCCTTCTATAGTCTGACAATCCTTTAATTTCTCAGGCAAGAACCCAATAAGGGGAGGGACTTTGGGATAGGGGACGTGGGTCCCCTATCTTCCCAGTGTAGTTATATTGATTAAAGTTCCTTCCATGCTTTTCAACATTACCTTTTCTGTTTTTTTTTTTTGGATCCCCTAGGCCTGTGGCCTAGGACTCTGGTGACAACTATGCTTCAAAAAACTTTACCAACATTTGATTTCCATGTAATTTTCCATCATGAAATATTCTTCTTTTGATATTTTTTAAGCATTTTAAAATGGAAGGCTTGTTCTTAGTTTGCTAATAGTATAAAAACAGGCAATAGGCTGGAAGTGGCCCTGGGGCCATGGGAGAAGGGTTGATTTCCTGAAGGGTCTGAAGCAGTGCCCAGTGGGGGAGAGAGGGGGGCACAATTCGGGACTGGAGGGGTCCTTGGTTTACGTGATGGAAAAGAATTTCAGCATGAATCAGTCAGAGACATAGGCAGAGGCTTATTTAGTAAAGTAAGGGTTACACATTCAAGGGAGAATGTGGGTCATCTACAGAGTGAGAGATGCATTTTGGGGTTCATGGCTCTTCTTTTAAAAGAAGCTCTGTGAAGGGTGGGTATGAGGAGGTGTGTGGGAGGACATCAGTCCAGTGATCACAAGCGGGTTTGTGGCGATCTGGTCATTTACTGGATCCTTAGGCTGATTTTGGTCTCCATCATCTGATCAATAGATAAGATGGAAAGTTCCCTGAATTATAGGTTTCTCAAGATACCTGTTTTGCTAACAGTGCACAGGGTAATTGCATCTTTTTTTGCTTTTGTTTTGTTAACTTTAAGATTTACAGAGTTTGGTAGGGCATGGTGGTGCACGCTTGTAATCCCAGCACTTGGGAGGCTGAGACAGGAGGATCGCAGGTTTGTGGCCAGCCTCAGCAACTTGGTGAGGCCCTCTGCAACTTAGTGAGACCCTGTTTCCAAAAAAAAAAAAAAAAAATAGGGCTGGGGCCTGGGGGTGTAGCTCAGAGGTAAAAATACTCCTGGGTTCAATCCTCAGTAACACACACACACACACACACACACACACACACACACACGATTTACAGATTTCCCAGGAATTTGGGAAAGACAGGCCTGGGAGAGAGACCTAGTTTGGGGAGTTAAGGTGTGAGAAACTTTAGCAACAGGCTTTTATATTAAAGTTATATTTTTAACCTATTGCTTTTATTTCTTCTGTCCTACAGTGAGTATTCTGTCTCCCCTTTCTGGCTGATGGCATTCCCCCCACCTCCAACAGCCGTAAACAACTGGATTCAGGACTCTAGTCTAGTTTCCTAGAGAAAACACAGTTCATAAATGTTAAACTTTGTTGTCAGTTCCAAACAGACACATGTTTATTTAGGTGTTTGGAACGGCTTGGCTGAGCCTGGCCTTTTATTTCCTCAAAAGATTTTGTTGATCCATTGAAGATTCCCTTTCCAAAGCAACCACAGGGATGTTTTATCAAAGTCTAATTTAGAGCCTCCAGGGCCTCGCTCAGTCACCTCTGGATCCCTTTCTTTCCGTGTACACACCCCTGTCCATTTTCTCCTTTCTCCTTCCTAACTAGCTGCATGTATAATTAAACGTTTCCTCATTTGGAGGCTTGAGCCCTCCACAACCAGCTAACCACCCCGCCGCCCTCTTGCGGCCTCTTCTATTTCCTCTGGAGATGAAGTGCTCAGACCTGAATGGCAGTCAAGGTCAGGCTGCCTGCATCTGTATTACACACCAGCACACCATTACCAAGGTGTTGGCCCCTTAATGCAGACTAATAGCTCATTCTCCTTCCTGACCTCCAGCCAGCCCTGAGCAGCCATCCTCAAGGCTCCTTTGTGATGACTTCAAGATCTTTTCTTTAGGAAGTTATAACTAATTCAGGGCCCATCAGCGATCATAAATAGTTTAAATTGCTCTTTCGAGTGTGAACCGCCTCCCATGGGCTATTTAATTTACCAAGTGTCCCCTTGCTGTGCTTGTCCCAGCCCAGCCCCTGTCCCTGCCCTTATTAACTGTTTCCATAGCTCATTTTGGTGCAGTCAGGAGAGATGCAGCTTGTACTTGGAAATGAGCTCGATGCTTTAAATGAATGCATTAAAGATGGATTTGATCTGATTTCAAGTTTTTAAGCAGGAGGGGATTGTTTCTGGAGGATTTCTGAGAGGCCAAACCGATCCTGGAGTTGTGCAGAGAGGTGGTTTGCTTCTGTTCAGAGAAAATCTAGAAATTTTACTTTATCTAAAACTCTCTCCAGTTTTAGGATTTTGTTGTGTTTTAATAATTCACCACCTCTACAGACCTTCTGGGACAAGGTTCCACCCATCTGGCTAGACTAAGTTTTTTTTTTGTGTGGTACTGGGGATTGAACCCAGGGGCATTCTACCTCCGAGCTCCACCCACAGCCCTATTTTTTATTCTTTATTTTGAAACAGGGTCTCACTAAGTTGTGGAGGCCTCACTAAGCAGCTGAGGCTGGCCTCTACTGAACCCGTATCCTCTGGTCTCAGCCTCAGAAGTACTGGGAGCATGTACCACCACGCCCGGCGAGACTAAGTTTTTTAAGCTGCCCCAGACTGGTAATTTTAAAAGATGTTTAAATACATGGATTAAGCTGGTAAAAATTAAACATGGATTGTCATTAAATAATAATAACAATCATTATACAATAATAATATTGTGTCAATGATAAATTTCCTGAATTTTATTTATCAATGATCAATTTAATCAATGATAAATTTCTAAAGCACTGTGGCTTAGGAATGTCCTCATATTTGGGAGAAGCATGCTAAAGGATTTAGGGGTAAAGAGTCATGATGTTGGCCCTTATTTCAAATTGAGAAGGGGGAGGAGGATCAGGAGAAGGAGGATATAAACTGTGTATATGGTACACGCACGTGTGCCCACATATGCAGAAAGATAAAGCAGATATGACAAAATGTTAATAATGAATTAGGTGAATGAAGGGTGAAGAAAGGTCAATCTGAGTGAAAGGTACGTGGCAGATCATTTATAATATGTTTGCCACTTTCCTGTTGGACTGAAGTTCTTTGAAAATGAAGTTTCATTAATCGGGAAGGTGGATCCACGGTCACAGCAGCACCGTGGCTGGACCCTGCCTTCCCCATAGCGGCCCTTGCTGTGTTCCCACCTGTCTGGCCTATCTCAGAAAGAGCGGTCAAACATGGGCTCGTTACCGGGCAGCAGTTCCTTGGTTCTCGTCTTCCCGAAAGACACAGACAGGATAAACAAGAAGGATTTATTTAGTGAAGTGAGTGAGCAGTTTTAAGAGAGGAGGCCATGTTAGAAAAACGAAAGTAGGGCATACCTCAGAAAACCATGGGAGCAGACCATTCCAATAGGGGACTCGGTGTGCGTCTTCCACGTGATGGGTCTTTATATTTGGTCTGGTGTATTAGGGTTCGCTAGAGTAACAGAACTCACAGGACACGTATATGGTAAAAGGGGATTTATCAAAGCAATTTACAGTCCAAAGCAGTGTAGTCCTGAGTGACTGCCTGCATGCAGAGAGCTGGAGGAACCAGCAGCGGTTGAGTGGTCCAAGAGCTGGAATCTCAGAATCAGAGCGACAGACGATGTAGTCCCAGTCCGAGATGCAAAGGCCAGGAAACTCTGGAGAAACGATGGTGAAGTCCAGTTTAAAGCGCTGAAGGCTGATATCCCAGGCGAGAGCAGACGTGCTTTTCGCAGGAAGAACCACCCATGCCTTCATGTGGCTTTCTCCTTTTTATCCAGGTCCGGTGCCTATCAGAATAGTTCTGCCCACATCCAGGGCAGGATTTCTCCTTCAATCTGCCCTTACATAAACCAATCATCTCATCAACATACCCAACATCATATAATCTTAGGTGTTTCATAATCCAGTCAAGTTAGGTGGGTGTGGTGGTGCACACGCTTGTAATCCCAGTACTTGGAAGGCTGAGACAGGAAGATTG
>PVJS01023061.1:0-29966 GCA_004027185.1 Glis glis | reverse complement strand
CAAAGATGGAGAAAACCTCAGGTGAGCAAAGGAGGAGAACTAACTGAGGGGGATGGGAGAGGGGAAGAGGGAAACACCCTAATGTACAGGGTGTACATATGCAAATATACCAAAGTCGACTAATATGCTGAGCATGAGAAAGAGGGAAGGGGGAGGGAACGGGGGTGGGAATTGGGGGAGGGCTAATGGACTGTGGTATGCATGTATACTCCTACCACCCTGAAACCCATCAAGTTGTATGATTACAATGCACCAATTTAAAAAAATAATTATAAAAATTCGTCGGTCAATATTAGCCCAAATCAACAATGATTACTTGAGTGTGAGGTGAATGTTGCTAGATTAAAAATTTATCTTATAATTAAGATAGGTACCATTTCTGAATGTAAAAAGTTTTACCTTCAGTGGAAATTTCTGGGAATCACTTTTATTTCTGTTTATATAAAGGAAAACATTAAGGGACCTATGCAATGGAAATGCTTTGTGTTTTTAACTTTTTCTACATGAGATTGAGAAACATAATTGAAAAAATGTTACTTAGATGCAGTTACATCTATCCTACTCCAAATTTAGACTATCTGAAGAAAACAAATACTATATTACTTTTTTAAACCAACGCTATTAAAATGTATCCCATAAAGTTGTAATAATAGAAAGAAATTTTTCAGTTGAATTGAATTTCAGGATAAAACATTGAGTCACAAAATTCAACAAACTTTTACCACCAGTCAGTGAACTTTTCATCATTTACTGAAATTTCTTTTATGATACCACTGAGATTAGGGGGTGTATGTGGTATTTGGCAAATCAGACTTGAAAAGAAATTTAAGAATATTTTCAGGCCCACACACTTTTTTCACCAGTTTTGACAAATTTTAGTCACCTACATTATTTGAGTATATCTTTTCCTTTCTATGCAAATTATTCAACTGTTCTCATTGGTATTAAACACAGCCTTCCACATCTACCTAATATATGGCTTACCTTATATATAAAAGTATATAAAGCCTTTCCAAAAAGGGACCAGAGACAAATGAGGTAGAATTTGAATCATAGGACCACTGCTATACATATTTTCTTTAAGCCTGGTCTGTTTTCTTTGAGGTACCCAAATGGGCCAATTTGCACAATTGTTGTATTTATTGAACATTATGAAAATGGTAATCTAAAAAAATTAGTTGAGTAGAGTGCTCAATCTGAGTTTAAGTGAAGTATAAAAAAACTCTGATAGCCAGAGCACAACAGTCAACTCACCTGCGGCTGACTGATTTCTTCTCCATTTCTCCATCTCCTGCTGATTTCACATTTGCACTTGTGTCTTTTTTTAACTTTTTTGCAATTCTTTCTCTCGTCAGGTTTTTTTCATCACCATCTATATATTCATCATGCTCTGCACTTTCATCTTCTCCATCCTGTAGAAATTGGAAATGCGTATTTGCCAGGCACTCAATTTCCCCTTTCACTTCCAGAGATCTAGCTCAGACTCTCCTTATTGTATTCTAGGCCAGCTTTGGTTTTTGTTTGGTTTGGTTTGGTTTTGAACTAGTAAGGGCTTAAAATATCTGTTCCAGGTGGGAATGTCCCCTGGGATCTGCTCTGGGTCAAGTGTTTAAGTATGGGATACCCCAAGGGGGGTTGCTTGCTCAGTTCATACCCAGCCCCTCTGCCTAGCACAGACTGCTCCCTCTATACCACCCAGGAGAGTGTGTCTGTCTACATTCCTATTCTTGTCCCAGTGGGAAAGTGGTTCTGGAGGCAGTTGGTCAGCATACTGACCTCAGCCAGAGATTAATTCAAGTAGAGGAGGTATAATGCAGAAGCTGAGATTTACTCCTTTAATCAGAGTCATAGCAATCACTCCCTTTCTGAAAACCCTGCAATGGATTCCCAACTCACTCAAGGGCCTCTACCCTCTCCCTGACATAATCTACAATCCAACCCAGCAACACTAGCCAACTTTGGAGCTATTCTCACCAGCCTGAAATATTCTTTTTCTAGATATCTGCATTGTTTACTCTTTCCTTTCCTTCAGCTCTTTGCTCAAATGCTACTCTCTCAGTGATGCTTTTCTTGATCACCCTAGTAAAATGGCAAAACCACCTTCCCACTGCCAGTTCTCTGTTCCCCTTCCCTCAGTTCTTTTCTAAGACACTTATTATTTATATGTTTACTCTCTCTCACCCAATTAAGAAAAATATTCCATGAGGGCTAAAATTCTGGTCTGTTTTGTTCTATCTTCAACTTCTAGAAAAGCTCCTAGCTACATAAGGTAAATCATTTTCTTTCCTCCTCCTCCTCCTTCTCCTCCTCTTCCTCCTCCCCTCTCCCCCCTCCTCTTCCTCCGCCTCCTCTTTCTACCTCTGAGCTACACCCCAGCCCTATTTTATTTTGGAACAGGGTCTCACTAAGTGGCTGAGGGCTTTGCTAAATTTCTGAGGCTGCCCTCAACCCTGTGATCCTCCTGTCTCAGCCTCCCAAGTACTGGGATTATAAGTGTGCACCACCATGCCCAGCTGAGGCTGGATTCTTAGGCTTGTGAACCCCTAAGGCAGTGGTCTTCAAAGTTTGTTTCTCAGACTATTTACATGGTTATCTGTGAAAAAATATAAAATCCCAGCCTTCACTGCAGACTTACTGAACCAAAATCTCTGGAGATAGAAACTGTCAGTGTTTCTAACAAGATGTTTAAGTAACTCTTAAGCACTGAAAAGTGATAACCATTGACACATATCTGCCTTGCTTGGACCTTAGGAGATCTAAAACAAATCCCCTGCAGTCGTAAAATGTTGTTTGTAGATGTAGTACTTTTTCCTGGGAAAGAACCCAAATTTCAAAGTCATTTCAAAGGTCAGAGAGCAAACACTATCCTCAAATGACCTCACCTACCCATAACTTTAAGATCAAATGTATACTTCTATATCCTATCCTATACCTTGATCTTTTATCATCTGGATCCATATTATTGCTACATCCTCTTAATATTGCCAACGGTGATCTCCCTAAAATACAAAGTTGACCATGGCAACCTTCTTTTTAACAAATTCCCTTCAACTATTCTTCATTACTTGTAGGATAAAATCTAAACCCCTCACCATGGCCTACGAAGCTTTAATATTTGCCTGCCCCTCACCTCTCTTTCTTCACCCCACTCTCCCTCCTATCACTACACTTTGATCACACCGACCTGCTCTCAGCTCCTAGAACGCCAACTCCCGGGCTCAGAGGCTTTGACACATGTAGTTCCCTTTAACGTCAACCCTCCCTGCTCATCACACAGCAGCCTCCTTCAAACTTTAAATCTCAGTGTGTATCTCTTACATAAGGTCTAATCTTTCCTTTGCTTCAGCACATGCTGTTCTCGGAGCTAGAGGAACCCCACCTTTCACTACTTTCTTTTGTGACCTGATAAACTCCTAATTCTCCTATAATATATAACACAGCATCACCTCTTCTAAGAAGGTTTTCTTGACAAAGTCAGATATTCATTATTTCTCTACTTTAGAGAAGACTGTCTTTTGACTGTAATAATAGATAAATGTGTGTTCATGCATGGGAACTTATGTACTTCTCATAATGCATAGATCAGTGGGTTTTTACATAAAGTGGCATATGAATAATTTGAAAAGCTTTACCTTACATAGTAAAAAGAAATCTTCTTTTTCTTTTATTAATTTTTTAGCCAGTATATCTAATAAAGATCACTACAGTCTTGAGTGAAAATCTTTTTTTACTTTCATTGTCTTTTAAACATTACTTTATTAGTGTATTCCAATTATACATTATAGTGAGATTTAATGTGATAAAAACATACATGCACACAGTTCTTGGAGAATCTTCTGAAATGTGTGTATAAAAAGGAACACTGCTATAAACAACTGATCCAAGCATTTCCTATATATCATTTGGATGCACATTTAAACTTTTAACATAATAAAATAGAATTAGATTTTAAGTATTTCCATAATGTTACTGAGAGGGAGAAAAAGCAGGCCAGAAATTCATATACAAGATTCTAATTTTGTAGGGAAATACATACATACTTGTAAGAAAATATTCTAATATTAAAATAAATGATTAGATGATTTTTAGCCTTTGAATTATTTCAAAATCTTACATATATAATTATATAAATAATATAAGTTACTTTTTTTTGCATTGATAGGCATTGAACCCAGGGTTCTGTGCATGCTAGGCAAGCACTCTATTACTAAGCTATATCCCCAGTCCAATAATTATTTTTAAAGAAAAAATAATTTAGCTTTTTTAAAATATTTGAACTTCTTATTTTTCAAAGCAATATTTATACTAAAAGTAATACTCACATCATCTAAATCTCCTGTTGCATCACCTTTTTCGCTACAAAAAAATAAGTAAAACAAATAAATTTTAGTTTCCATGTGAAACTAATAAAGTTATTTAAAAATCTAAAAATTTTGAATAGTTTGCTGGGATTCATGTTCCAAAAATTTATTTAACTATAGGAATCTCAGAATGACATTCGAGAGCACATGGAATGATTTTAATAAAACGAATAAGAGGTATGCTACATTAGCAGACATATGAATTCATAGGAATTTTTGTTTTTTAAAGCAAACACCAATAAGCTATTTTTTATGAACAATTGACTGAAGGAAAAAAATCTGCTATTAGCTTAAAATATTATGGCTAAAGAAACCATGTCCTTCAAAAAAAAGATATTAAGAAAAGATTGCTTTGAAATAGGATTTACAAAAGTGAGTTAAACTCAGTACAATAGTATTTTAGTCCCCTTTGTGACATTGGCCTGATATATCATGTATAATTATATTTAACACCAAAACATCTTCTCTTTGCAAAGAGAGGCAACAAAAATGGGAAGACAATTTTCTGTTAATCCTTAAACAGATGTAAGAATTTAAACTCAGTGGACTGGCCCAAAATGTGGCGACTTCTTCAGTCTGATTTGCTTACCCATCACACCAACAGGGACAAAAAAACTTCAAGGAAAAATTTAGCAACACACTTGGAATTAAACATTAAACCGTGTAAGCAGTTTCTAGTATTCAGACTACCCTAAGATTTAAAAGTTTGACAACTGTTTTAAATGTAATTTATAAGTTCAACAGAGGTAGACATTGACAAGAAAGTGACTACAGTGCCTTTCTCCATCTTGCTAGTAATTCTCTACCTCCGTTATTAAAAATGGAGGTTTTTGTCTTTTGGGTTTTTTTGGGGGGGTCTGGGTTTTAAAATTTTGACTTATAAAATTTGAATATTTGCTAACAATAGAAGCGAGAAAATTATCTGAGCCTGAAAATAAGAACTCAGGATCACAACAGTACCAGACTAACCTTTCAACAGCTGGAACAGAACTGAGATGTGGGTCATCCTTAAGCAGGTCATGACTGCTTTTGCTTTTTCCCTTCATGCTCTGGAAAGGAATGCATAATATAACCATGAGTGGGGAAATAAACAGAATTCCAAAAGAATGCATTTACATCAAATCTAGTACTGACACAATGTGGTTAGCAAAAGATATATTCCTGAAAAGTTCAGTATAAAATAAAGCTTTTGAAATAATCCTGCTGGGTGCAGTGGAGCATACCTAGACCCCCAGTACTCGGGAGGCTGAGACAGGAGGATAACAGGTTTGAAGCCAGTATGTGGTAACTTAGGGAGACCCTGTTTCAAAATAAAAAATAAAACGGGCTGGGGGTGTAGCTCAGAGGTACACTGCCCCTGGGTTCAATCCCAGGTACCACAAGAAAAGAAAAAGGAAGAATCCTCCCCTTCACTGACTAAAAAGTACTCTTTTAGAAATACTTTTTCCTTCAAAAAGTGATACATCATTAAAACTGAGTCTACTGATTACCAACTCTATGCACTAATCCCCATGATTCATATACAACTAAAGTACGTGACTTTCATGATTCATATATTAGAACTTAGAAGGTAGATAACAATAATAACTAGAAATACGTGCACACTATTATTCCTCAAATATACTGTCCATACTGTACAGAATCACTTCTAAAAATAAACCCAAGCAACCAGATGAGTACACCTATGAGACAGCATTTAATATGGAAAACAGATACATACAAGAGCCTCTCAAATATGGGACCACTCATTAATAACCATATATTTATTACGTGCTTTAATTTCAAAGTTAGCTGGGTATGGTGGCGCACGCTTGTAATCCCAGTACTTGGGAGGCTGAGACCGGAGGATCCAGGTTCACGGCCAGCCTCAGCTACTTAGTGAGGCCCTCCACAACTTAGTGAGACCCTGTTTCAAAATAAAGAATAAAAAACAGGGCTGGGGGTGTAGCTCGGAGGTAGAATGCCCCTGGGTTCAATACATAGTACCACAAAAAAAAAAAATTCTAAGTTCATGTTCCCAATAAATTTATATTTTAGTAGGGATAACTAAGAAGATATAGCTATAGGAATAGTAACTATAAAAGTTACTGTAGGAAGTAAAAACTAAAATAACTATTACTGCTGCTGTTATTCTAATTTATTCAGAGGTACTTTGTGCCAGGCACTGTGCTATAAACAGTATTTCTACCCCTCACACTCCCTTTCCTCAGATGAAAAGTATAAGCAGTGGACATTATTATCTCTGTTTTACAGAAGCTTAGAGACATTAAGTACTTTACTAAAGATCATAAAAATATAAATCCAGTTTTGCGTGACAATACACCAGAAGTCCAAATGTGTACATTTTTCTTTTGCTACAGGTCCCTATGGACCCAGAACCCTGGCCTTATTTCAGAGGTGCGATCCCCTGTCCTACAGACTTCTCCACTGCAAGATGGGAAACTTCAAACTTATACCTGTGTCTTGAGGTGGGAGCTGCTTACCCCACACCCCACTTAATCCCATACAAGTAACAGGAGAGGATAATTCCTGTTCATTCTGAAAGGGAATTTTATGTTGAAAATTTCATTACAAAATAAATTAAATGAAATTTTAAAATGTCAGATATAGAGAGATGAAAACACCTCTTTCCTATATGCCCCAAGTACCACTCCTAATTTTGAGTATAGGGTCTTACATTTGACAAATTTTACTCTGAGGCAGATATATACATTTGGAAATATATTTCCATGACAAAAGTAACAGGTTTTAAAATCTCTGCATTGACATGGAATTCTCCACATTTTAAACACCTAGTCAATTTATAGCCCAGTTTTACAGGACCAAAAAAAAAAATCTTTTCAAACAGTTAATCAAGATATATTATTATTTATAATTTTAAAGTCATAGAATCTGAATCATGTAATTAATTCTGTATTTCTAATTCTATAACCTTACTTAAAACTACAGTGTGATAAAAAGGCAAAATGTTAAGTAATTACTTGATAATATGTTTATCCGACTATGAAAAATTATACAAAAAGGTTAAAAAACCAGAAGGTGGTATAGTACAAAGAACACAAGATAACAAGAAAGATGGTAGTTGGACCAAATGAGTTTTAAAATCTTCTATTCCATAATTCTATAGGTTTACAAAACATGCCATGTGAGGAAACAAAATGACTTCCTCAGACCTCAGAACACTTGCCTACACAACGTGAATAGCAGACCTGCCGGTTTCACACAAGAGAATGAAATATGCACAAAAGTGTACAGCGAATAATATGATCTCAACCAGGAAAAAACAACCCTTTATATCTTTTTGCTTAATGCTCTCTTTCCCTAAAATTCATTCCCCCTGCATCTCCAGACATCAGGTTATCTTCATCTACCCTAAGAAATATTCCTTATTAATTCTCCAGACCCAATGCCCTCCTGCAGTCACAATCATAAACATCATAGCCTGAGTTGGCCTCTGACCCCCTAACTGCAGCCTCTTAGTTCACAGATCAGAAAACAGAGTTACACTACTAAATAGCAAGGGTGAGATTATAGTTCAGGCCCCCTGCTCCACTAATGAGCTATACTAATCCATTTACTTGTAAATGCCAGTTTACAATTGTTCATTTAATTGTGATTATTCTTGTGTTCTTGGGGCTGGGAATGTAGCTCATTGGCAGAGCACTTGCCTAGTATATGTGAGGCACTGGGTTTAATCTCTAGCAATGCAAGTTAAAAACGTTCTTGAAAATCACTGAAAGTAGATTTTATTTATCTCCCCAAACTTACTTTTAAACAGCTTTGAAGGGAAAAGCAAGAATTTAGTTTACACTAATTTAAAATAAGACCCAACAACGGGAGGAACTTGGGAATTAATTTGAATAATCATTACCACTTCAATTTGTAATTAACCTTTTAATTGAATTAGCATAGAAATATATAATCACAAGCAATTTTTAGGCCTCCCTTTCCACTGTCCTGCAGGCAGAGAAAGTAAACTGGGGAAGAACTGAAGTAATTAAGACACAGTCCCTAAGAGGGTAAAAATGAATTCAGTTTCTCTTTAATGCCTATTCTTTCTGAATGATCTATTTCAAGGTCCTTATTTATACCATTGGGTAACAATAACTTTAAAGGAAAACAAACATCAAATATATTTTTAAATGTTTTTAAAACTGTATAAAAGAAAGAAGAAGCTGGCTAGTTTAAAGAATTTAGCAACTGAAAAAAAAAATACTACTATATACTTAGTCAATTCAGTGTAAGTAGCTCCATAGCAAATTCAAAACTGTCTGCAAGCAGATCTAAAAATGAACATAAAAGGGGATGTAGGAAAACTGAATTATCTGGAGCATCATACTAAAGAACAAAGAAGCAGAAAAACAGCAGGTACTAAACATAGGGAGGGAGGGAGGGAGATAGAGAAGGAGGAAAGAAGGTAGATTAAAACATGGTGGCAAGAGAACAATGGCCAAGGTCAGGCGTGGTGGCGCACGCTTGTAATCCCAGTACTTTGGGAGGCGGAGACCAGAGGATCCGGGTTCATGGCCAACCTCAGCGCTCTCTCTCTCTCTCTCTCTCTCTCTCTCCTTAGTGAGGCCCTCCGCAACTTCGTGAGACCCAGTTTCAAAATAAAGTATAAAAAATAGGGCCGGGGGTTTAGCGTGGAGGTAGAACGCCCCTGCGTTCAATCCCCGGTACCACAAAAAAAATAAAAATAAAAAATAATAAAAGAGAACAATGGCCAAGAAGTTAGAAGGTCTGGGGCTCAAACTTTAACTCTGTGTGATGGTTAATTTTATGTGACAACCTGTCTAGGCCATGATGTTCAGTTGTTTAGTTATTTCTATGAAAATACTTCTTAAAAGTGATAAAGAAAAACAAAATTATGTCATTTGCAGGAAAATGGGTAGAAATGGAGAATATTATGTTAAGTGAGATTAGTTAGTCACAGAAAGTGAAAAGTCATATGTTTTCTCTCATATGGGGAAACTAGGGAGTAATCAGGATACAAGAGGGACTTTAGATAATAGAGGAGAAACCCCAGTGGAGCCAGGGAAGTGGTCTAGGGGATGGTGGGGGAGGGGGGAATAAAGGAAACACTTCCATTGTACATATGTGAGAATACCAATGCCAATCTCAATATCATGTATGGGGAAGGGAGGGAGTGAAGAGGGAAATGAAGGGAAGTTCACCAAGTGTTGTGTGTGTATGTCACAATCACTCTGAACTACATCATAATTTGAGACTACAAAGCACCAATAAAAGCATATTTTTTAAAGTGATTAACATTTAAATCAGTAGGCTTTAAAACTGTCCTCCACAATTTAAGTGGGTTTCATATAATCAACTGAAGACCTGAAGACCAAGACTGAAGATCCCCAAAGAAGAAACAATTCTGCCTCAAGGCTGCAACACAGAAATCCTGTCTGAGTTTCCAGCCTGCAGATTTTGGACTGGTTAACAATTCCTTTGGTCTGCAGCCTACTGGCCTACTCTACACATTTTGGACTTGCCAGTTCTCATATCACATTAGCCAATTCCTATAAATACATAGATAGGTTCCCTTTTTTTCCCTCTTTCCCCGCCCCTCTCCCTCCCCTTAGTTAAAAATAAAGGGATTATAGACATTTAATCTACTCTCCTACCTAATGCAGAATCACCTTGACATCACTGCTGACTGGTCAACCCATGTCTCAACACCTAAAAGGAACTTGTTACACACACACACATACACACACACATATACTCACTCAAACCCATTCCTTTTTAACATATTACCATTATTGGCAAATTCTCTAATTGGAAAAAATCATCTGTGTAATTTCCAACCATTCAATCAACCTTAGTTCTACCTTCTAGAACTACAAATGAACTACAAACAAGTCCTATCACTAGACAGATAATGCAGAGCTTAGTTCAGGTAGATTGGAAGGCAAAATAATGGCCTCCAAAGGTGTCCATGTCATAATCTCCAAACTTGTGAATGTTACCTTATATGGCTAAAGGGACTCTGCAGATATTATGGATTTTGAAATGGAGAGATTATTCTGGATTATCAGAGTGAGTCCAATTTAATCAGAGGGGACCTTATAAGTGAAAGACAAAGGCAAGAGAGTCAGTTTCAAGGGTGATGCAATGAGAAAGGTTTTACCAGTCATTGCTGGCCTTGAAGATGAAGAAATACAGGTGGTGTCAAGAAGTTGGAAAGGCTAGAGAATGGATCCTCCCAAGAGCCTCCTGAAAGAAAACCCGCCAACACCTTGATATTTAGACCAGTGAAACCAATTTCAAACTTCTGACCCCAGAACTTTAAAATATTAAATTTGTTTTGCTTCAAGCTACTAAATTTAGGGAAATGTTACCATAGTAATACAAAACCAATAAAATGTTAATGTCATTTAAAATCCTTAAAATATAAATAACTAGGAAGATAAGTAAATTAAAGCTGTGTACAGACGGGCATGGTGGTGCAAGCCTATAATCCTAGTACTTGGGAGGCTGAGACAGGAAGATCACAGGTTTGAGGACAGCCTCAGCAAGTAGTGAGACTCTCATCAATTTAGCAAGATCCTGTCTCAAAATAAAAATAAAATAGGGCTGGGAGTGTAGCTTGGAAGTAGAATGATCCTGGGTTCAATTCCTAGAACCACCAAAAAAAAAAAAAAACCTGTGTATAATTTGATGCAGCAGAAAACATTTTATAAATTAGCCTGTTTAATACTTCTGACAATCTCCGTGCTGATGGCCTGGTAGCACTCTCTGTACCATGCCCTCACAACTTTGGGGGAAGTTTAATTTCATAGGATAAACTAGAATAGGATGAAACATTTTTATTTATTCTCAAAAGTGGCAAATTTGTCTACCAATATTTCTTTTTCTGGATGAGGAAAAAAAAAACCTCCTATAACCTTGAGTTTGAAGTAAAAATCTTAACATGTCATGTTCTGAGAGAAATACTCTGTGCATCATGGTGAATGTGGCATAATTTGATCACTGTATTACGATCTAGCTATTGATATACTTTTATAATGGGTCTGCCATTTAGTCCGCCTCATGAAAACTACATTTCATTATAAGCTTTATCTTTTCTAACATTTGTATATATATATTATACATACAGATTCATGGATGAATCTTAAACCAACAGAGACATTTGAATGAAACTATTATTTAAGAAAAGTCATGAAGGGAGGGAATTTCCAAATAAAATCCTTCAAATACTTTAATTCTATGGTCATATCTTCATTTAGTTTTGACTTCTCAAAAGTGTATCCTGTTCTTCGAGCATTCCCAATGGAAGGTGGTTTGGGGCATCACCCCATCCTCTTCAACACCCTCTCTTCCTCTGAATGCATAGTTTGTCAATACCTTCCCTAAATATGTTCAGAACTGAACAAAATGCTGTAAATGTGATCCAACCAATGCAGAGTGTTAAATTTCTTATTTCAGAGAACTTACTCTCAACAATTCAACTAGGGCTTATTCCCTTGATTTTACTGAACTAAAGTACAGAATTTACATGTACTTCTATTACATTTCAACTTACTAGTTAAAAACAAAATCAGGCAGATTGAAAACAAAGCACCGGTTGGGCAGAAGCATTCAATTAGCTATAAATCTATCTGACTGTACCATCTCTCAGATCACATTTCTTCATGTTGCTCACAAGGATATCATGAGAAAGTCTGCTGATGTGTTTTTCTGAACCCAAGATATGATTATTATGGAATCCCTCTATCATGCAATCCTATCAAAAGGGAAATGAAGTCAGTCTGGCAAGTCACTTAGCCAGAGTTTCAGTTTCCTCATCTGTAAAGAAAGGAAGTAGGACTAGATCCCTTTGAGTTATAAAATTCTATGACTCTAAAGAGATTTTATCAGGTAGTACAGAGATACTGAAATAAATAATGAAGGAAAGCTAACCCACGTGGGAGAGACACCTTGTCACGAATAAATGAGTAGAATGAAGGAGTATCTGTAATCCCACACTGATAATCCATAAACCAGAGGGAACTATCTAATTTCTCCTCTCACATAAAGTAATGGCTCAATTCAGACTTTACCGATTATTAACTTGTGATCAAACAGGTTCTGGAATAAAGCTTAATACCGTGGAGTCACTGAAATAAGAAACTTGATAAGCAAATGAATAATGAAACAATTATTTTAAGTCCTTTAGAAATACTTAATTTCATGCAACCACTAAAACGGCAAATTGTTCTTAGTCACCCCAAAAGACACTTAATTGGTTTTGGCTCTAGGCATTTCATACACTTAAAAACAGTAAGGCTAAATTTTTAAAAACTATATTGGTCATAATTTTCCAATATTCAGTCTAGCCTTCCTTTTTCTTACCAAAAAGTAAAATATATGTTAGGCATGCTCATAGTCTAAAGAACTGTATGTAAACAAAATAAACAAAAATATACTTCTATTTGGATTCTCTCCAGAATTTATCTCATGCACTCTAGAGCAATTTTCTTGCCTCTATGTCAGTAAATTTTAACAATTTTTTGTTGCTCCATTTTCTCTAACTAAACTACCCACTTGACCATTACATAAAGTAGACAAAACAGCTAAATTCTGTACATTAGGGAGTCTAATATTCTAAGACCCACATCAATGTGGGAAATGGGTCGTTGGTAGGGCATAATGTACAAGCGTATACCCATGCTCTCCAAGGCTGCTCAAGCTATAATCCAAGACCCTCAGGAAGGGCACCAGGTCAACTGAGACAAGCTTGTGGCTTCCTATCCCAGGAGGCTGAGCGGCTGGTAATGTCTCTCACCATCCCTCCAGACTGCTTGGGCACAAGGGCAATAGCTTCTACATAATAATTATGATCATATTAGAGAGTTTCATATATTTTAGTTCTCTAAGAAGAAAATGCCAATTATAACATGCAATATAGTGTTCTAAGACATCCGACTTCCAAAGACATTCTTCAAGATTGCATAATATAGCAAAATAAGGGCTATCCATATCTTTATCTCACAATCCTAACTGGTACATATTATTTCTGTATTATAAAAAGGAAAACTGAAGTCACAGTGTCATGGAGAGTGAAGTTTCAATGAGTTTGTATGATCCCAAATCCAAGCTATTTCTAATCCAATACACTGTCACTCAAAGATGACAGAATCTATCTACAAGGAGCTCACAGTCCAGAATTCTACACAATTAATAAGACAGTAAAGCATATAATGCTCGCAGAACATACAATGAGAACACAGGCATATGCTTCTTGTATAGTAAAGAAAAAAAAGATGCTTTAAAAAGGAAAATTTAAAGTAACACATGAAAGGCAAAGGCTAGGTTAGAAAATGAAAAATTGGAAAAGATATTTAGAAGAGATGATATCTTGAGTGTTGAAAATAAATATGACTTTGACATCCAGAGATGGGGTGGGACATTTAATGCAGAGAATACAGCATGGCAGGCAGGCAGGCAGGCAGGCAGGCAGGGAGGAAAGGAGCAAAGGGAGAAAAGACAAGACACTTGTGCAGAATAGCAAACCTTTCAGCTCTGCTCCTGCAGTGTTTCCTACATTTTCCTGTTATGGATTCCATGAGAATTCATTCAAAGTCCACCTTCCCAGGCCCCTTCCTTGGAAATTCTGATTCAGTGGGTCTAAGGGACTAAAAGTCTTATTTTTAAAAAGGTACCACAAGTGATTTTATCAGCAGGGAAGTCTAAGAAGTGCTAGGCTAAGAGACAGAATTGGTGAAGGGGAATCATGAAGAGCAGAGGTTTGAAATAACAGGCCAAGGAATCTGCCTTTTATATTCAACAGAAAGCAGTAGTAACATATTAAGCTTTAGGAAGGCTACTCTGGTAGCCCTGAGTGGAAGGAAAAGAAGAACATTGTGTAGACTACTCCAGGCCAGAGATAAGAAGACCTGAACAAAGGTAGTAGCAAATGAAAAAGAAAAAAATAGATTTGAGATACTTTTTTGATGAAAACTTACTAGGACAGTGTGACTAACTGATGAAGCAGACCAAAAAAAAAAAAAAAAAGAAAGAGAGAACGAGAAAATTCAGGACTGAATCTTAAGTTTGTTGGAGGATACCAACACCAAGGAATAAAAAGAGAAGTCAAGCCAGGCATCATGGTACACACCTGTAATTCTAGTACTTGGGAGGCTGAGACAGGAGGATCTCAGGTTCAAGGCCAGCTGCAGCAACTTAGTGAGACCCTGTTTCAAAATAAAATAAAAAAGGGCTGGGGTTGTAGCCCAGAGGTAGAACACCCCTGGGTTCAATCCCCAATTCCCCAACCCCCAAAAAAGTAAGAGAAATTTAAAGCAAAGTATGGGAAGGAAAGATAAGGAATTAAACTTTGGCCAGGGCTTGGCTAACTAGTGAGATATTCACTTAGAGATGTGTCCAGTAGACACCTGGAATAAAGAAGAGTGAGCAAGCCTCAAGAAATAGATGTGTGACAGTAATTTTATCACACAGCACCATCCCAACCCCCCTTACATAGTCAAATGAGAGAAATAACAATGACATGATACTAGGATAATAATACTCATTTAATGATGGACTATGGGTTGTAGTTTTCTTGGCAAAGAGGAAAGACTTATTCTTTCTAAACTGTGTGAAATGCTTCTCAGGTTTAAGAGAAAATAAAGAGCAAACTAGCATTATCTTGATGGTATCCTTTCACACTGCTATCTTCATAGCAAACACAAATTGCTTTTGGAGTCTAAGCTCACCATATTAAATATAATTTAAACATACAATTTTTCTACTTTTACTATAGAAAGCAACAGAAGGAAGATAAGCTTTGAACATTTTACATATGCTATTGTTACAAATAGAATCAAACTAATTTTCTAATGAAGCCCATCTCAATGTAACTGTGAACAAAACTTTCTTTAGACCAGAAATTGAATTTCAACAAAAATATTCATAAAACAACTCCTTTCTTCCACCCTTGCTTCCCAAGACTATTCAGCTGATTCTTAGGACCTTCTGGGAGTTAGGGAAGGGGAGCAAGCCAGCTGCGCTGAGCATAGCTGCCATCCACCTCAGAATGCTGTCCTGCCACTGAAACTCCTCAGCAGCCTTTTAGATGCCTTGGGCTGGAGGGAGAAACGAGCATCTGCAGCAATCACAATCATATTAGAGACTTACACAGTCATAAAACCTAAGTCCAAAGTTCTGCTTCCACCACTTTCTAATTACATGTTCCTGAACAAGGAATTTAACCTAGTATTCATTTCTTTATCTGCAAAATAAAAATAATAACATCTATATAGCATGGTTTTAATAGGAATTACATAGAATAAATACTTGGCACAGAAGATGAGAAAGTAAATCATTATAATGCAGTATAAGTGCACGGATGGCAAAGACAGATTATCACTAAAAGAAATATCTAGCTCAGCCTGAGTAAGAGTTTGGTAAGAGAGGGAGCTACAGGTATTCAGGAGGAGATAGTGGAACTAAATCTTAGGGAAAAGACCAAAAAATAAAAGGACAAAAGAAGAAAGAGGCCGGGTGTGGTGGCGCATGCTTGTAATCCCAGTACTTTGGGAGGCGGAGACCAGAGGATCCAGGTTCACAGCCAGCCTCAGCTCTCTCTCTCTCTCTCTCTCCGGCCCTCTCCCTCTCTCTCTCTCTCTCTCTCTCTCTCTCTCTCTCTACCTAGTGAGGCCCTCTGCAATTTCGTGAGTCCCGGTCTCAAAATAAAGTATAAAAATATAGGGCCGGGGGTGTAGCGCGGAGGTAGACTGCCCCTGGGTTCAATCCCCGGTCCTGCAAAAAAAAAAAAAAAGAAGAAAGAGGAGTGGGGGGAGCACACTCCAGACAAAAAATGGAGGTGGGGTACGATGAGAAAGCTATGGGTATGCAAATAAACTTAACAGTTTTAGAAACATCAACAAAAGGGAACCCTGGTAATTCCCAGAAGTAATATTCATAGCTTTGTTCATTCACAGATATACCTACAGAATCATGACATATGATGTCATGCTGCAGAAGTTGTCTCCCACAAAATCAAATCTTTTATTTTGAAGAGTTACAAATTTGAATCATAACAATACAAGACTAGTGCACTGACATCTAAAGAAGATGACTCCTAAGATACTGAGATAGCTAAGTGATTGGTGATATTTATAAAGTATAGGGAAAGCTTTCCATTTACAAATGAATTTAGTTTTGACATATAATATAGAGACTTTCCTAAAGTGGCTCAGAATGAGGGATAAGAATCCAGAAGAAATAATCAGCCTTATCTCCTAGAGTTTAGAATGTTGGTATACAAGTAGGTGGCAAATGAATCTATAGTATCAAATAGATCACTCAAGGGTACTGTAAAAAGCAAGAAAAATTATGACCAAAGTATTTCTTTAAAAAAAAAAAAACCGGGAGAGAGCGAACGCAGTCCCCTACTACCACAAATTATGCAGTCGAGTTTCCCACATTTGGGGAAATCACAGGGGTCAGCACTTCCGTAGTGCAAGGGATAAGCCTTGCCCTGGATAACCACCTTCGTGATCATGGGATCTCCCCTGCCACATAAGTAAGTATACCAAAGTATTTCTTATAATGCCCATTTTAGTTTAGTTTTACATCAAAGAAAACATGCAGAGTGCTTACTACATGCCTAACATTAGTCTCCCCAAACCATGTTCACTAATAAGAGAAGCAAATGAAGAAGTAAAAACAAGGGTAACAATATTGTGTTTTCAAGTCAATGCTATTGTTAGTATTAATAAGAAATAGGTGACTATGGTAAGCAAAGAAGGCAGTACTAGGTTAAGTTTTGATTACTACAATAAAGATTTTGAACCTAATTCTTTAGGTCTCAGTGTGCATTAATTTTTTTTTTTTTTTTTGCAGTACCAGGGATTGAACTCAGGGGCATTTTACCTCCGAGCTACACCCCAGCCCTATTTTTTTATTCTTTATTTTGAAACAGGGTCTCACTAAGTTGTGGAGGGCCTCACTAAGTAGCTGAGGCTGGCCGCGAACCCTGATCCTCCGGTCTCTGCCTCCCAAGTACTGGGATTACAAGAGTGTGCCACCATGCCCGGCTTAATTTTTAAGAAAGGAAGGCATAGCAGAACCTTTAGGAATAAAATCCCTTTGAAGATGATTTTATTGGGGACACATACCAGAATCTGCTCCAAACAATGGCAAGACACCATATTACAGGTGTCTCAGCAATGAGTTTTGTGAAGTGAAACTGTAGTAAACCACACTTAGAGCCTTATGGAAGATTGCTGGAGTAAAAGGCCAGCAGGCAATGTACAATCCAAAGACATGAATTTTATAATTAAAGCTGGGTTCAATTCCCAGATGTAGCTACTTACTAGTTATGTGACTTTGAGCAAATTAAAACCTACCTATACTTGAATTTATTCATAAGTAAAATGAGGATATAATTAACACTTATCTCAAAGGGCTGTGGTCGGAAATAATGAAGCAAACAAAATGTGATTAACACGGAAATGAATATAAGAGTTTTGATATGTGACTATTTATTATAATAATGGTAATATTCATTCTCTTCTAGCAAGTCAAATAAACAAATAGCAAATAAAATATAAATCATAAAGTCGAATCATTCAAAAAACTTAAAGTCTGGTTTAACTGTTAGAAAAAAATGCCAAGATTAACATAATGTTCTCCAGATCTTTCCATTTTCTTGCAAATGCTGTTATTTTGTTCTTCTTTATTGCTGAGTAGAATTCTATTGTGTATTTCCCATAATTTTGTAATCCATTCATCTGTTGATGGACATCTAGGTTGGTTCCATAATTTGGCCACTGTGAATTGTGCTGCTATGAACATGGGTATGCATATATTACTGTTGTTTTCTAGTTTCAATCCCTTGATTAGCCAAACACAAAAAAAGAAGGGACATATGTTTTCATTAATATGCGCAACCTAGGGAGTAGTGGGGACACAAAAGGGACTCCAAAGACAACAGAGAACCCTCAGTAGTGCAAGGGAAGGGGTACAAGGGAAGGGGAAGGGCAAGAAAGAAGTGAATCTATGGAATTACTATCATAAACAATGTGTACATATGAGATTATACCAACATCATTCTCAGTGCTACATGTGTGGGGAGAGGCACAGGGGAGGGACACTAAGAGCTGTGTGCATGTATGTTAACACCAAACTGATACTCATTGTGATGTGAAACTACAATGCACCAATAAAAACATAAAAAAATGAACATATCATGCATACAAAAAAAAGAAAAAAATGCCAAGATTAAATATAAATAAATAGATTCAGCAATTTTAGGACAAATCAACTTAGAAGTTGTAAATATTACCACAAATCATCTTATAAAACAATTCAATGTGCATTAACTGAGTGTGCACCATGTAAAATGTGCTATTCCAAGTATAACAGGAGTAGGAGATACAAAAATGACTAATAGACCCTACTCTCTTTTACAATTTGGAATAAAGGGCAAATTAGAGATTACCTGACTAACTCGATTTACTTCCTCCTCTTCTTCCTCAGCTTCTTCTCCAAATGAAAGTAAACTAAAATTTCTAGTGAAAGAAAAAAGAATAAACAACAGAAAATTTGGAAGAAAAATTCAAACAAACAAAGCAGGATATTTATAAGAATTTATAAGAAATACATTCTGACTGTTTAAAGACAGTATTAACATTCAGCAGAAGTATTCTAGGATCTTTAATTTTCATTAAAGTTTTGGCCTCTGGCCACCAATGTTTTATATACTACACATATAAAAATAAAAGCTATCCTGAGCATTACCATATATACTGAGTGACGAATGACATAAATAATGAAGTTTTTGATATTTAACAAAGCTAATAACAAAATGGAGATTTCTGGAAGACTAATTCATGAGAGTACTACAAGTGGGGAGCAATTAATCTAGTATTTAGCAAAATATATCTCAATATTTTTAAACTAATAAGGAAGAAAAAATTGTCAGACAAAAATAATAGAAGTCCATGGGGAGAAAAAACTGTCTCCTCTGACGCCTCAAACTTAAAAAAAAAATAAATAAATAAAAATAAAAAACTCAAGTAAGTTAAATAGTAATTTATTAAAACTCTCTCTTAAATATTGGAAAACTAAAGATTAAATGAATCAAAAAATAAGAGAAAATCAAATATATAGCTACATAAGAAATTATTTTGCCACAAGGCATTGACTGCTTATTAAAGTGCCTGGCTCATGTCTGACAGTTTACAAAAGCAGCTTAGTTTACTTATTTTGTAGGTTAGCAAAGAAAGAAACTAATATGTATTGAATACCTGCACTAGAGGGTGTCCTCACATATCCCTTCTCACTTAATCTTCATAACAATCAGACATTGGACTTATTATAACTTCCATTTTATATGACAAGGCAACTGAAGCTCAGAAAGAGCAATAAACTTCACTTTAATTAACTGGGTTTGGTGGAATTATACTTAGAATTGTCTGAATTTAACCTTTGTAAGTATAATAAAATCCCCAAAAAGGACACTATAATTCAGTAAAGGATTAAGTTGAAATCTAATGCTGCACTTTAATAAAACTCATAATATTTAATAAAACTCAAATACTGAAATGTACTTAAAAAATAATTTTGTGTGTGTGTGTGTGTGTGTGTGTGTGTGTGTGTGTGTGTGGTGCTGGGAATTAAACCCAGGGGCATTCTACCCCTGAGCTACACCCCCAGCCCAATTTTTTTATTCTTTGTTTTGAAACAGGGTCTCACTAAGTTGTGGAAGGCCTCACTAAGTAGCTGAGGTGGCAGTGAACCCGGATCCTCAGGTCTTGGCCTCCCAAATACTGGGATTACAAGAGTGCACCACCACGCCCAGCTTAAAAAAGAATTTCTACACTTTGAAAAACTATTTTTAGTAAACAATCCAGAATACTGAATGAAAACAGCTTTATATGTAAAAATATTTAAAATAAAGATTATTTTTAACAGCACCCAAAAGAGGAATAAAAAAGTTAAAGTTAAGCAATCATGTAGTATGCATATTAAAGACATTCTTTATACTCTACTTTATACTTTACTTCCCAAATTCTTTATAGTGAGTGAGCACAAATTAATTAAAAAACAAACGAAAAATAATGTTCCTTAACAACTAACATATAAATAACTGATATAGTGAACATAAAATATTTATTAACACAGATTTCATATGAACATCTGAGATGATACATTTTTAGCTTAAGTTTAAGTTATATAATGTATTTAAATATAAACAATGCTTATTTGAAAAGAAGCCACATACTCATAATTCCCATTATCTCCCTGGTTCAAACTGGCCTTTCCCTTGCTAAAATAATTTGTAAACAATTATTACAAAAGGAAATAAAGAAACAAAATGAATCAGTGTTGCTTTTTGAGTTGAAGAGAACCTCTCTACTAGGATTACTTTGTGCCTTTGGGTTTCAGTTTCTTTACTTCCTCCTCTGGCTTGTCTTTTTTGGGCTTTTTAATTTCCCTTGGAATGATGTCATCAAAAGGATTGAACAAAACCTATGAAAAGAAGCATTTTGAAAATATTATTCCATTTTTAAATTTCACAAAAACAATATTTAATATTTAATTGCACTGATATTAATGTCTGTTTTTCCCCACATAAACATTATTAATATAGTGATACATATACTACACAAAGTGCTTCCACTGGGCCTCACTGGATCCTCTCAGAATCCTGTGAGCTATTAAGTAAAGGATACTCTATTTTACAAACAGAAAAACTATTTAGGAAAACTTAACTGATCCATAGTAAAAAAAAAAAGAAAGTCAAATGTTTTGACTCCAAATCAAATGTTCTTAAGGACCTTGCTTCCTCAATGAAGGATAACTCTTAAATTACCTATGAAGTCATTTCTTTGGACTAAATAAATCTAAGTCCTCTAAATTTCCATTGCAGTTGAGCTTTTCATTCATTAGCTTTTCATATAAAGTTTCATCTGTGAATTCAAAACTTATAATTAAAAAAATTTCAATCCCAAATTGTACCTAAATACATAAATACGAGTCATATTAAGTTACTATAAAGCTTTCATCAAATAATTTGAATATATGAATAACCAAATCCTCTTAAATTACTATGTAACTCTTGTATCTCATAATAATCATGCTCCTACCTCACAACTTCTGATTCTGTGTGGATTGCGTGGTCTTTCTTCTTCATCAATGTCTACCTCTGTCAGTCGCAGCATGTTATATACTGTATCTCCTGTAACCTAGCAAATAAAAACATAAAATGTAATTACACATTTTTGTATTCATCCTTTGGGACTTTTAAAAATACTTTTTAAATAACTAAAAATGGAATTTCATATTATTACATAAGAATATATGTATTAAATAGTGCAAACAAAGCAACTTCATTTTAAGGTAAGTGGAAAACCACAGATGAGTTCAATCTCTCAATAACCTTTTTGGTAAATTTCCAATATATACTTAGTATCAGTTTGTATTAAAAATAAAAATATAATGCCAAATAACCTTATTGAATGATAACTTTTCATTCAGACATCATAAACAAATTAAGACTTTAGGATAAAATAGGATAAGCAAATAAGAACTATGCGGTAAGTGCTTTGCAGACATTACCTCATTTGATCCTCACAAATACCCCATAAGGAAGAACTATCATTATCTTCCTTCTACAGATAAGAAAACTTAGACCCAAAGAAGTTATAGAGCTAACAGTGGTGGCTTTTCCAGCTCATAACAACTATGCTATATGCTGTCCATGCATATTATATACAAGGTACATCATACCAATTGTAAAACTGAGAAGAATGGTAACTTTGATATCATTTTATTATATGTTCTTTTTTTAATAACAGGTAAGGAAAATCTATGGTCATCAGACAACTTGGACTGGGAATGGCTAAAAATGCATATTTCCTAACCTATGTTGTTAAGAATTAAGCAACAACAATATATTTCATGGTTTTAATGTGGCTCCTTTAATTCAACATTTCTTAAGATTTTATAACATCAGTTTTCCAGTTGTGCTAAGTTTGTTTTTCCCTTTTCATCATCACAGAATTCAGTTTGACTCAGGATATGAGAAAAAAGTTCTTACTGAACCAGCAGAGGGGGCTGATAAGCTAGTGATGTATAATAGGTCCAAGAATTAAAACATATAGGAATATGTTATATATATATATATATATATATATATATATATACACATATATATATGATATGCCATTAAATGTGAACAGGATTAAGTTGGTATTATTCAAAGTAGTATTTCTAATAAAAACTTTTAATATCAACACAACTACTTTAATTTTAAAGACATTCATCATTAACAAAATTAACTTCAAACTAGTAAAATTTTAAACCAGTAAATTAGGTTATTACTAAGTATCTTTATATTATTTCCTTTTTTTCTCTAATTTCTTTTTTTACCTTTGTTTTGCTGGGATTAAACCCAAGGCCTTGCATATGCTTGATAAACACTCTATGACTGAGCATACACCCTGAACCCCTAAGTGTCTTTCTAAAAATGTAAAATAACATTGGTTAAATGGCATAGCAGGTAATATCATCAGTACAATTTTAACAATAGAAAATATTAAAGTCATAGCAAACAACTGAGTTGAAATACACAATAAAAAATTCAGGTAATCCTTTATAGTTCATTGTAACAGGAACATATTCCATCATTTTTTAAAATAAGTAAATATGGGGAAATATTTTCATGAAGGCAGCTGTTTAGATAAGTTGATCATAAGTATTATAGAAGCCTAAATAACATAAAACCAAAAAACAAATAATTGGTTTAAGATAACAGGACACTAACCTTTCCAAAGATGGTGTGCTTATTGTTAAGTTCATCTGCTCGGCCCAGTGTGAAGAAAAATTGGCTGCCATTATCGTGAGGACCAGCATTTGCCATGGCAACCAGTCCTCTCCGATTAAAACGCAACCGTGAGTGAAATTCATCCTGAAGCATAAAGATTTAATGAATGTCCTCAGTTATAAGATCCTTCATATTCAATCAGTTATGCAGCTGACCAGAAAGGTCCTATACAGTTTCTAATAAAAAGTGATAAAGTTTTATTTAACTGATTTTTAAGTATAATCAAATCCAATATTTACTATTCTTTCAGTGCTCTTAAATTTGAATTCACTACCCTGTATCTTCTAAATATACTCAGCCACAAATGTAGCCTGTTTTGTAGAAAGTTGCCAGCTCACAGATGAAAGGTACTCATTCAAAGGGGAAGAAATTTCTAAGACTCATTTCACTATTATCATCCTTCAAAGTCATCTTAACTTTTAAAGCCTTCTATTATTTCTCCACGAAATCCATCTTTGAACCATTGTGAAGTCTTCAACTATTGCTCCTTTCCGTCTCATTCTAAATGTCATGAAACAATTGCTTTCTTCTTGCTTTTTAAATCAAGGAATGTACCTTGATTGTGCTCATGTGATTTTACTGCATTTCTTTTTTTTTGGGTGGGGGATTGAACCCAGGGGCATTCTACCTCTGAACTACACTCCCAGACCTATTTTATTTTTTTAGTTTGAAACAGGGTCTCACTCGGTTGCTGAGAGCCTAAGTAGCTGAGGCTGTCCTTGAACCTGCGATCCTCCTTTCTGCCTCCCAATGACTGGGATTACAGGCGTATGCCACTGCATCTGGCTATTTTATTGCATTTCTTAAAGTCCTAAGTTAAATCTTCTCTGACCTGGCACTGGTCGCAGTTGCCAGTTGTTAAGGCACAAGCCTTTCTAAGGTGGACTTTCTGTTTTGATAGGACTACTTAACAGATTCCTTAGTCTCTTAGTTAAGAGAATTTCCATCCAGACCTGATATTGCAATCATTTATTATGTAGCCATGTTACATAATAAATGCTTTTCACAAAGGAAGTTACATTTTTCCTTAGTAAATAATTTTTAAGAGTCGTGAACTCAATGGATCATAACTCTGTATACTATGTTAAAATGATTTAACTGAAAAACTTAACAAGATAACTGTATTACCTGAAAATAATAAAGCAAAAATATCAATTTAGGAAGAAACTGTCAAAAGAACTATTCTGTTATACCACATAATAGAATACAGAAATACTTCCTAAGAAAATGGAGGCTCTAAAACCATAAGACATTTCACCTTGGTAAAAAGAAAATAGTCTAACAATGACATCTAAGATATTTTTAATAACTATTTAACATTTTCTAAGTCCATTATCATCTGGAAATTAAAGCAAACAGTTCAATAAAAAATGGCCCAATAAAAAATGAAAGGAGATACTAGACACTCTATCCCATTAGAACAAATACAAAGTTTTCCATGGATGACCCTATTTTAAGAACTACTAATGCTTATTCACTCCAAAAACCTAACTAATAATAATCACAATTTTTGGTTTTTATTTAAACCTGCTATTGTTCCAAATTAACTTTTCTTTCTCCCTCCCTCCCTCACTCCCTCCCTTTCCTTCCTTCCTTCCTCTACCCCCCCCCATCTCTCTCCCTGTTATTTTCAATGCTGAGGATAGAACACAGGGAAAGAGCTCCACCACTGAGTGACACCTGCAGCCCCCTAACTTCTTAAG
The DNA here is from genome assembly GCA_004027185.1 of Glis glis. Taxonomy (NCBI): domain Eukaryota; kingdom Metazoa; phylum Chordata; class Mammalia; order Rodentia; family Gliridae; genus Glis; species Glis glis. Next base: position 5,082 of record PVJS01023061.1, on the reverse strand, counting down.
TATGATATCCTTTTTCTTATTAGATCCATGATAGCAGCTAAGAAATCATTTACCTATTCTTGACTAATACATCTTTTTCTAACACTTTTATGTTGCTTCTTTCTTCTTTTTTCCTTGTGATTTTCAAATCTGTCATGCATTTTGTATGACAGAGATATACTGTGTATAATTTAGAATGAATTCTGCCATGGGAGATTGAATTGTGTCCTCTTGAAATTTTTATGTTGAAGCCCTAACCCCTAATGTGACTGTATTTGAACCTGTGATGTGATAAAGGTGGTAAGATTAGATTAAGTCATAAAGGTGGGCCCTAATCCAACAGTATTGATGTCCTCATAGAAGAGGAATAGACACCAGAGCTTGCTCTCTCTTCCCCATGTGAAAACCTCAGGGAAGGAAGTTGTCTGCAACCCAAGAAGAGAGACCTCCCCAGGAACCAAGCTGGCAGACATACTGACCTTGGACTTCCCAGTCTCCAGAACTGTCAGAAATAAGTTCCTGTTGCTTAAGCCACCCACTCTGCAGTATCAGGTTATAGCAGCCCAAGAAGACGACTAGAGATTCCAGATGGCATTTAAGTAAAATCTTTTAAAATAAAATAGCATATGCAATGTTCTAAAATGTTTTATATTTTAGAGTTGCAAAGATTAGATATAGTCAGACAGCAGGAAATATGCTATGTGGTCTTTTTTCTGAATCACATTTTTTCACTACCACCTTTAGCTCCACCTGAATTCAATCTAGCATAAACACAGGCAATAAGAAAACTTAGAGAGCCGGGCGTGGTGGCGCACGCTTGTAATCCCAGTACTTTGGGAGGCGGAGACCGGAGGATCTGGGTTCGCGGCCAGCCTCAGCTCTCTCGCTCTCTCTCTCCCTGTCTCTCTCTCTCTCTCTCTCTCTCTCTCCTTAGTGAGGCCCTCCGCAACTTCGTGAGACCCGGTTTCAAAATAAAGTATAAAAAATAGGGCCGGGGGCGTAGCACAGAGGTAGGATGCCCCTGTGTTCAATCCCCAGTACCGAAAAAAAAAAAAAAGAAAACTTAGAAAGAATGCTTGATAGGATAAGTGTTGCTCTTATCCCTGTATAATTCTAAAAAAAAAGAAAACTTAGAAAGAATGCTTGATAGGATAAGTGTTGCTCTTATCCCTGTATAATTCTAAGTACATGACAGACAGCTGGGTATTTTTATAGTAATGTGAAATGTTTTTCTTCTTGTGGAGCACAATCATATTTCGATTAAGCAATCTAAGCTGTCTGGCAAAAAACAATAATAATGATAATGATAATAGTAATTCAGTCTTACCTTGAATGGGGCTCCATAGATAGACTCTCCACCAGTCCCTGTGCCAGTAGGATCTCCCCCTTGGACTATAAAACCAGGCACAACTCTATGAAAAATGGTGTTGTCATAATAAGCTGAAAGAAAATTTAAATAATTCAACAATTTTTAAAATCATGTGTACCTATAGTTATCACAAGTAATATACAGCTAGTCACAAGATTTTCTATAATGTTATATAGGCTTCCAAACCAAAATATTTTTCTCCACTTCTTATAAAATTTACTTTCCAAAACACATATGATCACATATAATCACCTATAATATGATCACCTATAATATTCATTATTACATATGATCACCTATAATATTCATTATTTGGAACCTAAAATCATTAGCGAGATTTCTTAGAGGAGAAGGAAGTTAACTTAGGTAAGGCAGAAGCACGGCATCTCTGTGAGGCAAAGCAGAAGCAAAGAATTTGCTGGGGCCATGAATTAGTGTTTGAGTAAGAGAGTTTACAGTAAGAAGTAGTAAGCGATGAAAAATATGCATTAAAAAAAATGCTCAACATCATTAGTCATTAGTGTGGCACATCCTTGTATTCCCAGTACTTGGGAGGATGAGACAGGAGGATCGGATCACAGGTTCAGCAACTTAGTGAGACCCTGTTTCAAAATAAAAAATAAAGTAGGGCTGGGGGTATAGCTCAGAGGTAGAATGCCCCTGTGTTCAATCCCCAGTACCACACCAAAAAAAAAAAAAAAACTATGATGAGATACACTTCACACCTAGAAAAACAGTTATCATTAAAAAAAACTTAGCCAGGCATGGTGGCACACACTCAGTACTTGGGAGGCTGAGACCAGAGGATCTGGGTTCGCGGCTAGCCTCAACTACTAGTGAGGCCCTCCGCAACTTAGTGAGACCCTGTTTCAAAATAAAGGATAAAACATAGGGCTGGGGGTGTAGCTCAGAGGTAGAATGCTCCTGGGTTCAATCCCCAGTACTGCAAAAAAAAAAAAAAATTAACAAGTGTTGGTGAGAAAATAAAGAAACTAGAATTCTCATACATTGCTGATGGTTTTATAAAATGCTGTACAAAGCTAAACACAGAATTACCACATGAGCCAGCCATTTCATTCATAGGTATATTCATTCAAGAGAACTTAAAACTCAAATACTTGCACAGAAATACTCATTGTACCACTATTCACAATAGCCTATAGGTAGAAACACCTCAAATGTCCATCAAAGGATGAGTGGATGCATAAAATACAATACATACCAAGCACAAAAGATCGCATTTGTATGATTCCACTCAATGAAATATCCAGAATAGGTAAATCCACAGAGATGGAAAATGGATCTGTGGTTGCCAGGGACATCAGAGAGAGGGGAAAATAGGGATGACTGCTTACTGGGTACAGAGCTTTCTTTTAAGGTGATAAAATTTGAGTGGACTAAATGCCACTGAATTGTACACTTTAAAATGGCTAATTCTGCCGGGCGCGGTGGCGCACGCTTTTAATCCCAGTACTTGGGAGGCTGAGACAGGAGGATCGCAGGTTCGCGGCTAGCCTCAGCTACTAAGTGAGGCCCTCTGCAACTTAGTGAGACCCTGTTTCAAAATAAAGAATAAAAAAATAGGGCTGGGGGTGTGGTGTAGAATGGCCCTGGGTTCAATCCCCAGTACCACAAATAAATAAATATATAAATAGGCTAATTCTATAAATTTCACCTCCATTTTTTGTTTTGGGGGTAGTTTTTTGGTACTGGGGATTAAACCCAGGAGCATCCTACCTCTGAGCCCTATTTTAGTTTTTATTTTGAAACAGGGTCTCACTAAATTGCTGAGGGCCTTGCTAAATTAATACATACCTGCCTTGAATCTGAGATCCTTCTATCTCAGCCTCCCAAGTACTGGGATTACAGGCATGTGCCTGGCTTCACCTCAGTTTTTAAAAAATTCTTTAAATGGAAGGAAAGAAGTTATTTTGTCTTATTGTTATGGTTTGGATATAAAATACCCACCAGAGAAGCTCATGTGCTAGGCTATGCAGCCAGATTTGGAGCTGGTGCATGGCTAGGGGAGGTGGATCACTGGGGACATGGCATTGGGTACTGTATTTGTCCCTGGCCTATCTCTCCTCCTCCTCCTCCTCCTCCTCCTTTTCCTCCTCTTCCTCCTCCTCCTCCTCCTCCTCCTTCTTCTCTCTCTCTCTCTCTCTCTCTCTCTCTCTCTCTCTCTTTCCCACCCCCACTGCTTTCTGGCCATTAGGAGATGAGAGAGGTTTTTCCTCACCAGAGTGGTTTCTGCCTTGGAACCAGCCAACCACAGACTGAAACCTCTAAAACCATGAGACAATAAACCTTCCTCTAAGTTGTGTCTGTCAGGTATTCTGGTCGCAGCAACAAAGACTGACAAAAACATCACTAAAGTTAGTTCTGTTGTTACATTACTCAGCTAAGTACAAGAAGAAAATGTATGTAGAGAATATACTTAGCCCTAAAGGAAGTACTGAATAAACAGAAGCTATTATTATTATTATTATTATTATTATTATTGCTGTTAAGTCAACAAGCAGCAACAGAGAAAGAAATAGAGCCAATTACTGAATGCAGCTACAGTTCAACATGCTGAGGGTTGAAAACTGATGGATAAATCATAGTTTCCTGAAGTCTCCACCAAACTACAGTATGTCTAATCCAGTTTTCTTGTCATACAGGATGATAAATGTCTTTATTATTTCAATTATCTTGAGTTGAGTCTTCCATTACTTGCAATCACATATATGCCTAATTCAATGAAAAATATTTATCAGGTATCTATTGTGGTATTATACTGCTAAAATTATTGACAATAATTTACAAAGTACCTATTATACTGCATGCAGCCACCCTCATAATTATTCACATTTACAAGATATAACTGGATAGAAATTCTATATTTTTAAAAATATAATCTGAAGCCAGGAGTGGTAGCGCACGCTTGTAATACCAGTACTTGGGAGGCTGAGCCAGGAGGATCTGGGTTCGCAGCCAGCCTCAGGTAATTAGGCCCTCCACAACCAAGTGAGACCATGTTTCAAAATAAAGAATAAAAAATAGGACTGGGGGTGTAGCTTGGAGGTAGAATGCCTCTGAGTTTAATCCACAGTACCGCAAAAAATAATAATAATAAATACATATACACACACACACACACACACACACACATATATATATATATATATATATATATATATATATATAATTTGTCCTCTACCAGTTGTATCCAGTACAGAATATTTGGAAGAATTAGAAAGGAATACCAGCTGAATTTTTCCAGTCCCTTCTTCCAGTGAAGACCTGTGGGGCCATATCATAAGAGCACCTCTGGGTAGACAAGTCTCCTCTGGTTACAAACAGCCGCTGGACAAACCAAGAGGTCTAAAAACAGTTCTCCTATATCCCTAAGTAATCATTTTGTCAGTTACACAAACACTGTATTTAGTGTTTGGCCTTTTGTTAGCTGTACAACCTTAAACTCATTTTATTCATTATAAAACTACTAACATAAATTAACTTACAGTATTGTTCTGAAGATTAAATAAGATCAAAATTAAAATGAGGATCAATACATGGGATTGCATTAAACTGAAGAGCTTCTGTGCAGCAAAGGAAACTATCAAGATCCTCAACAGAGAGCCAACAGAATGGGAGAAGATTTTTGCCAGCTACCCCTCTGATAGAGGACTAATATCTAGAATATACAGAGAACTTAAAAAAATCACCAAAAAAAAGTGAATAACCCAATC
>PVJS01023060.1:0-29964 GCA_004027185.1 Glis glis | reverse complement strand
CTACACTCCCGGCCCTATTTTTTATACTTTATTTTGAAACCGGGTCTCACGAAGTTGCGGAGGGCCTCACTAGGTAAAGAGAGAGAGAGAGAGAGACAGGGGGAGAGAGAGAGAGAGAGAGAGAGAGAGAGAGAGAGAGAGAGAGAGAGAGCGCTGAGGCTGGCTGCAAACCGGGATCCTCTGGTCTCTGCCTCCCAAAGTACTGGGATTACAAGCGTGCGCCACCACGCCTGGCTGCTTGGGTTTCTGAGTTGGTATAGCTTATGGAAGAAAAGCCCACCTATCTGTGTTGTGGCTGTTCCTCCTTTCTCCCTCCAGCTCAATCTCCTGCCCACTTCACACTTTGCCCTTTAATGGAGTTTCTAGAGTCTGCCTATGGAAAGCAGGATCTGAGCCGGGTGTGGTGGCGCACGCTTATAATCCCAGTACTTGGGAGGCTGAGACCAGAGGATCCGGGTTCACGGCCAGCCTCAGCTACTTAGTGAGGCCCTCTGCAACTTAGCAAGACTCTGTTTCCAAATAAAGAATAAAAAAATAGGGCTGGGGGTGTAGCTCAGAGGTAAAATGCCCCTGGGTTCAATCCCTGGTACCACAAAAAAAAAAAAAAAAAAGAAAGAAAGCGGGGTCTGAAGCACTTGATGGAGAACTGCTCAGGGAGGGTGGCCCAGCAGTGCCGGCTCCTCTTGGTCCTCTTGCCCCCTTTGGCAGGGTGGCAGAGGAGGAGGACAAGGCACCAGGGAGAAGACAAAAAAAGGAAGTCTATGGCCTTGGGTGGCCAGACATGTTCTGGTTATGAGCTCTGGTGAGAACAGCCTCTGTAGCGCCCCCAGGAGTCTGCGGCCCTCCAGACAGGCCTCCTCCCAGCTGCTTCCTTTTCTGCACAACCCTGTCTCTGCTTCAGTAGCAAAGAAAACTTGGTTTGGTTGTGCAAAGCACACAGGTGACAGTCACTTAAGTCAGTTGTTTCCCACGCAAACTTAATTATCATGCAGCACAGCGATGCACTCCATTAAAATAAAAAATAAAGTCTGGAATATTTTAATTTTAACATGATATTCTATTCACACATGCTTGCTCTTTGTAGTTTGTTACTCCTGAAATATGAACTTCAAATCACAACTATAAAAAGAAACATAAAGAATCACAGGGCAACATATTAGCTCCTCATGAGATGTATGGCAAATAAATGATCTTCGTTGCAGTTTCTCACTAAAGTGGAAATAGTAAAATCTATTCTTACTCAATTCTATATGAATGTTATAAATGTAAATGAGAATATATCCACTTAAATCTTTAAAATTCAGTCAAATCAAAGGGGAATAAAGCTATTTTTCCCACTCTTAACTGTTTAGGCAAAACTGAATTCATCCCTAAAATGTTTGACCACAGAGTCTCAAAGATCTCAAGTAACTTATTCATATATTTGTTTGCCACAAGATATAGAAATAAAAAAGAAAGAGGTTAAACTTATAAATATAAAATTGTGACCTCCAGCTTTTTTCTTTTCTGGTAAATTTAAGTCATTAACAATCTGAGAATTTGCAGAATATGAAGTAAGGGCCATTTAAATGCAAACTTAGTTTGTTGGTAATTAAAATGATTGACAAGAGGAAATCTCTGATTTGCTGATCTGATTGCTGGCTCAGTTGCTCTGAGGAGAGTGACAATTTCAGCTTTGTATGGAGGAGGAACAACCTTTGCTATTAACGAAATCATCAGAGGCAATTTTCTCCATATAAACTTATGTTTCATTTCAGGTTAATATAGGAATTCATTTTTGATTATGTAAGCAAATGTTTCTGTCAAAGCCCAAATCATTTACAGAAAGAACACCCATTTTTTATTTTTATTATTCTATTTTATTTTATTATTTTATTGTGCTGGGGATTGAACTCAGGGACATTTTACCTCTGAGCTATACCTCCAGTCCTTTTTATTTTTTTGAAACAGAGTCTTGCTAGGTTACTGAGGATCTCACTACTTCACTGAGGCTGTCCTTGAACCTGTGATACTCCTTTCTCAGTCTCCCATGTCCAGGGATTACAGGCATGTGTCAGAACACCCATTTTAAAAGAGAAACTAGAAAACTGTGATAGATATAAGTAAACATATACAGCCCATTCCTCCCAGAGTGACTGAAATTAGGAGATTCTATAGGCAGGAAAAAAAAAAAATCCTTACTATGAGTTCAGTTATGGGCCAGTGGCTAAGGGAAGAACCAGGCTAGGCCATCTTCCTTCCAGAGCCATAGAAAAAGGAAGCACAGAAAAGACCCAGAGAAAACTGTAAGAGCTGAGAAACTGAATTATATAATTTAGAACAGAACGGATGATTATAGCTGCAGTTCAGGAAAGGGAGAGCAAAGATTGGGCTAAATTCAGCTGGGAAGATTTCAGAAAAGGAGATGAATCAGGGGTGGCCAGGAAAGACAGAGAGGCCCCAGAGAGAGATAGATGAGATGCAATATTCCTGGCAGGAGGAAGAGGTATGCAAATATGGGGACATGACAAAGAGGACATCATATGAAGAGCAGGAAGGAAAACTGACAGATTAGAGCGGGTTACCTCAGGGAACTAGAGCCAGCAGGTAGATCGGGTCCCTTTTCCAGTGTCTAGCAATAGTCATTTCACATCTCTTTCCTCAGGGGTGATAATCTGCAGCTTTGGCTAAAACTTAACTCCACTTTAAGACTCCCTTTAAAATTAATCCACGGCTAGAATATCTTAGCTTAGAGGAAAATGATAAGGACTTGTAATGGTTTGCATTTAGAACGCTAATGGAAACAAGGTAGCAATGTTGGAAATGGGGTTTGGTTGCTAAGGAAGGGTCCCTGGGGGTGTGGCCTTGGGGGTTATATATTCTTCCTTCTCCCCCTGCTCTCTCACTCTTTCTTGCTTCTGGTCTCTGTGATGTGAGGGCAGAGCCTTGCTCTGTCCCTCTCTCTGCTTCCCGCCACCATGCCCTGAGCTCCACAGACCTGGCCTGACATGGACTAAACCTCTGAAATCTCCAAATCTGTGAGCAAATAAATCTCCCTTCCTCTAAGTTGTGTGTTCAGCCATTTTGGATTATAACAGGAAGAATGTTGACCAAGACAGGATGAGAGCTTGATACTGTGAAATATAAAATACTTCTAAATGATACCCCAAAAGTGGTTATTCTTTTTAAAATACCATCTACTAATTTGGGGGAATCCAACGGACAGTTGTATAAAAGAAAAGCATTAGCCAGGCGTGGTGGTGCACGCCTATAATCCCAGTACTTGGGAGGCTGAGACAGGAGGATCACAGGTTCGAGGACAGCCTCAGGAAGTAGGGAGACTCTTAAAAACCTAGCAAGACCCTGTTTCAAAAATAAAAATAAAAAATAAGGCTGGAGGTAGAGCTTGGAGGTAGAATGCCCCTGGGCTCAATTCCCAGTACTGCAAAAAAAAAAAAAGAAAAGCATTGATTAACTTATTCACAAATATTTACTGGCTGCCTACTGTATGCTGCGGCCAACCTCTGCTCTCCTGGAACTTAGCCTAATGGGGTGACATCAAGAAGCCAGCAGGTGATGCCCGTGCAGTCTTTGCGGAGTGGGAAGGGCAGCTCATGGAGATCCCAATTTAGGAAACCAGAGGAAACTTCTTAGAGCCAAGACCTGAAGTTGAGTTCAAGTTAGTTGAGTGAGGGGTGAGGTTCTCTAGGCAAAAGCAATGGCCTGATGTGTCTGAGCAGCAGCAGGACAGCTCGCGTGGAGCCCAGAACAAATGGGTGGGCTGGGGTGAGATGAAGGGAGCACAGGTCAGGGCATTTAGGGGCAGTATGCCCTGCTCGGAGATCTGGACCTTGTTTCAAGGGCCAAAGAGAGCTAACAAAGAATTTTTAATTTAATTTAATTTAATTTAATTTAATTTATTTTATTTATTTTATTTAGCTACACCCCCGGCCCTATTTTTTATCCTTTATTTTGAAACAGGGTCTCACAAAGTTGCGGAGGGCCTCGCTAAGTAGCTGAGGCTGGCCGCGAACCCGGATCCTCCTGTCTCTGCCTCCCAAGTACTGGGATTACAAGCGTGCGCCACCACGCCTGTCTAACAAAGAATTTTAAACAAGAATGTGCTATGTTCAGATTTGGATTCCAGGAAAAATCATTCTAGCTTAAGCATGGAAAATGGATGAGAGAGGGCAAGACTGGAGACAGAGAGACCAGTCAGGAGGCTGTGAAGTTGCTGATGGCCCCAATTAGGGCAACACAGAGAATCATAAGCAGATATGTAGGAGGTAAAATCCACATGGGTAGGATGGCTGACCCCTGGGGAAAGAAGAAAGGAAGGAGCCCAAGTGCACTTTTTTTTTTTGCGGTACCGGGGATTGAACCCAGGGGTGTTCTACCTCCGCACTATACCCCCAACCCTACTTTTTATACTTTATTTTGAAACCGGCTCTCATGAAGTTGCAGAGGGCCTCACTAAGTAGAGAGAGAGAGAGAGAAAGAGAGAGACAGGGGGGAGAGAGAGAGAAATAGAGAGAGAGAGCTGAGGCTGGCCAGGAACCGGATCCTCTGGCCTCCGCCTCCCAAAGTACTGGGATTACAAGCGTGAGCCACCACGCCCGGCCCAAGTGCACTTTCTGACCTTGGATTGAAAATCTGTGCACATGCTGATGTTATTCAAAGAGGGATTAAGAGAAGAGATTCATATTTGGTGGTGGTGAGGCATGGGGCTGGAGGGTAAGGAAATGAGTCCACTGTGAGATAGACTGAGTTTGAGGACAATCAGGCAAAGATGTCCAGGTGAAGAAGGAGAGAGTGGTCATGGCTAGAGAGACATGGAGAAGTCATCAGCATAGAAAGATGGTAAACACATGGATAAGATCTCCCAGGGTGAGCGTGTTGAGTGAAAACTAGAAAATAGTATTTCAGAAATCAAGGGAAAGGGGGTTTAGAGAAAAGGGTGGTCAACAGTGTGTCAAATGCTGCAGAGAGTCCAAGTTAAGATAAGAATTCAGAAGTGTTCATTGGATCTAGCTATAAAGACCTCAGTAGTGACACTGGATGGACCAGGTTTAGTACACAAGAGTGGCTAGAACCAGATCACAGAGCCAAAGCTGAGCAGGCTGGTAAGAGACAGACACTGAGTTGCAGCAACACTTTCTAGTAATGAAGGGAGGAAAGAGAAAAAGCTGGGACGCAGATTGGGGAGCATTTAAAAACAAAAGGACAGGAGAAACTGGTGCACAAAAATGCCATGGGAAGAAACCAATGGAGAGGAGGAGGTGATAAGTACAGGAAAGGATGGGATCCTGAGAAGCCAGGAGAGGAAGGTGACCAGAACCAGGTAGAGGATTTGCCTTCAGCAGAAAGACCACCTCTTCCTCTTCAGAAGAATGGAAGAAAGGATGAGGGGGTCAGACACTGAGAATGAATAAAGAATCTACTCTTGCCTTGAGCATGACCTAAAGCAAACTTGTATGCACTAGGAGGCAGCTGCACCCAGGAAGACTTTTCTTTATCTTGTAGATTTGGGGATGTATGGTACTTATTTAGAAAAAAACATAAAGTTATTTTGTTCCACACATTTTAAAAATATTTGGAGTCAAAGAAGACTATAGAAAAGGTCCTGTTTACATGGCAGTTCTGTCAAATTATCTTTTAAAAACCAAATTGAAGTCAGGCATGTTGGTACACACCTGTAATCCCAGAACTTGGGAAGCTAAGACAGAAGGATTGCAGGTTTGAGGCCAGCTTCAGTAACTTAGCAAAACTCTCAACAACCTTGAGAGACCTCATTTCAAAATAAAAAATGAAAAGGCAGGGGATGTAGCTCAGAAGTAGAATACCAATGGGTTCAATCCTAAGTGTCACAAAAAGGATGGGGGGGGGGCTGAGGATGTAGCCCAGAAGTAGAGTGCCCCAGGTTCAATCCTCAGTACCGAAACCAAAAATAAACAAACAAAACCCCCACTAAATTGAGTTCTTTAGAAAGAAAATGCATTCAGCACATATCCTTGCAGAATGCAATGGCTTATCTTAAGAAGATTCAATGATGCATCTAAAATAGACTTTTTAGTTTCTTTTTTGTGCTTTTATTGGTGCATTATAGTCTCATATCACAATGAAATTCAAGTTGACCATAACATACATGCACACAGCACTTGGTGCACCCCCCCAAAATAGACTTTTTAAAAAGGGTACGCTACTGTTAAATCCATATTTTAATGGAAGAGGTTTTGATAGCATAACCCAACAACTACTTAGAAATGTATGTCTGCAAATTCAAAGATTATACAGCTTCAAAAAAGCACTTTAGCCAAAGCTTACCAAATACAGTTGACATCAGTTTTTAGATCTGATTCAGATATGTTGTTCCTGCTCATTTTTAGAGCAGAATTTTAGGTGTTTAGGCACACAGAAAAAAATTTCTAATACCGAGTTGAATGTTCCACCAAATTTGTTTTGTTTGAGGCTGGATTGTCCCCTTTCATACAAGAGCCACTTGGAATTCAAGGATGAATTGTCACAGGAAAGGAAATCTCATTTATCATACCCTTGACTTTCTTTTAAAAGAGACACACTTGTCTGTTCCCAGGCTCCACCTCCCTGAGAACCACTTCAGCAAAGAGGAGGCCTGAACTGAAGTTCCTTGAAATAATGCAGAAGTCCCACGTTTTAATTAGCTTTAAGAAGCCAAGGGCCATTTCACTAGAAACCCAAAGAGATGTGAGTTGTGCCCTATCGTTGACCAAAAGGACCCACCTGCACCTTTTCTCTGGAATAAAAACACAAATAAAGCGGAACCACTGACCGACAAATGCCAGAGTCAGGGGTCAGCGCATAATGTCAGCTCTCACCCTGGCTAGGCCATATGACCCTATTGTGCGGCCTGGAGGATGTCTCAACATTTGTGGGGGGGCAGTGGTGAGGTTCTTAAAGACAGCTCCATCATTAATGACTCAAGAAATCAAACCCAGTTTCTCAATTTATAGTGATGGCTCATAGTCGGGTCTCCCTGAGGCATTCTTGCTGATATAATGTGAGAATATTGTTTAATATAATGAAGATTGTGTGTGTGTGTGTGTGTGTGTGTGTGTTACTGGGGATTGAACCCAGGGGCATTCTACCTCTCAGCTACACTCCCAGACCTATTTTATTTTTATTTTGAAACAGGGTCTTGCTAGATTGATGAGAGTCTCACTACTTGTTGACGTTGTCCTCGAACCTATGATCCTCCCATCTCAGCCTCCCAAATAAAATACTGGGATTACAGGCGTGCACTACCAAGCTCAGAGAAGACCAGGTTTTCAATAATCAGAAGCAGGCAGGTAGAGAAATAAATGTCCACTTGTGTATACCTGTATGGGGGGCAATCAGGCAGTAAACCTTGAAAGAGAAGCCTAAATCTGAACTACAGTACCGACGGTAGCAATCCCGGTGCCAGCAGAAGCAACCTGGTAAAAAAAGAGTTCAATCCCTCCACTCCTCAACGGAGATCAGCTCTTCCTCTTTGAAGGCAAGGGTCCTTTAGCGTCTTTTGTCTTCTCACCCCTGGCGCCTCCTTTCCCTTTATTATGACTGACCTCACACAGAGAAATCAAGAATCCTCGGGCACAAGAGGAAAGTCTGAGGTCCTGCTCTGTCTGGAGCATTTAGATCGACAGGGCTGAAGCTACTGGTCAGGGTCCTGCCCGGATTTAGTCCCAGTAGAGGGCCTGTCTCCAAGTTGAGATGGAAACGCGCTCCTACCGTGGTCCTGGCGCCCTGGCGGGCAGGCGCTCCGAGGCGCTGTTCATGGTGCTGAAGCCCGCCCCAAGGCACGGAGGCAGCAACCCACCCACAGGCGCTGGGCTGCCAGGGGCTCCGGGCTGGGATCGATGTGAGGCGACTCTGGAAACAGCTGCCGCCCACAGAGCTACAGGCAGCTCCACAGTATGGGCTCCAGGTCTAGCTCACTGGCTCACTTCTTTGCAACTGCAAAACGCCTGGCTCACTTTTTCTCTTCCCAGGGGATTTCGCAGAACCCACATTGAGCTTGCTGATTTGGCATATCTTGTTCTCCACGCCCTCCCTGCCGATGCAAATTCTTGCCCATCCTCTCTCCTTTTACCACATTTTACCTTTGCAGAGAACCTTCCATTTGGCACAGGCTCCCTGGCACCATCAACTGAACCATTCCTCCTCCACACACGGCAATTCCTCTTCCCTCCTGCACGCCTTTCTTGCTTCCTCTGCCTCTCCTTCTCCAGGCACCTCAACTTGCAGGGTGGGCGAATCCCCTCACTTATGACAGAACTGTTGACTGGTTTCCCCTTGGCAATGAATTAGAAGGGCCAGAGGTCAGAGTTCCAAAGGATCAGGAAGAAAGCCCCTTTAGATACTTCTTGGAAGGTCATGTTGGCATGGGTGACAATCTGGATGGTGGAGTATGGGGACCCAAGGAAGAAAAGGAGGGAAGGGGCTTGGACCACGTGAGAGATTCAGGGCTGACTGCAGTTCCAAGAGTCCCAGCAGGTGGCACTCCAGTTCCCGGTGCCAGGCTTCTGCTCCCCTGCAAACCTTCCTTCTGCCCAGCAACCCCTCAGCCATGTTTGTAGGTCTGTCTTCCTATTTTTATTATTATTATAATTTAAGACCACTACTACTACTACTATTATTATTATTACTATTATTACTAATATTACTATTATTATTATTTGCACTGGAGTTTGAACCCAGAGGCATTCTACCTCCAAGCTACACCCCCAGCCCTTTTTATTTTTTGTTTTGAAACAGGGTCTTGCTAGGTTGCTGAGAGTCTCCCTACATTGCTGAGGCTGTCCTCAAACCTGTGATCTTCCTATCTCAGTCTCCCAAGTACTGGGATTACTTGATCCAGGTACTTTATCCAGACTATATTCCTGCTAAAAGCACCGTGTGTGCAGTTCTATTTACTGTAATGCACAGTAATGAAGGGAACATAAATAGAAAAGAAAGGGTCAGTCGAAAGTGTTTTTTTTTTTTTTTGGTGTGATTGATAGTGCTCAGATCAAAACTGTTTAATCATCAATACCATGATTCAGCAGTTGGGAAATGTAAACAAGATGTGCAACTGCTTGCTTTGATCAGAGCTCTGGAGGGGGCCCATAGTACTGGGCCAAGCCCCAAGCAGGACAGTGCCAGCAGGATGCCCCCTCCCTCCCACCGGGCAGAGCTGGCAGTGCCTACAGACTGACGGGCATGACCTTTGCCTTTCGCAGTACTGCGCAGTTAGGCTGGGGTTAATGGCACTTTGCAGGGAGCTCCAATTGAGTAAACAAAAAATGCCTTGCCCTGTTCTAATGGAGCACATTATTCCGAGGCCTAAGCCTTCATCCAGGCCCCTGCAGCTGCTCTGCAGGTCAGTGCTACCAATAAAGCAATTAGCCAATGAGAAAACTCTTCTTCCCCGAGGGGGACTCCAGGGTTTTGTTGTAGTTGCTGGGCTTTGCTTGGGGTTTTTAAACAGGCAATCCAAGTTGATCCGAGCCTCTTTACATCAGACTCCAGGATCAGGACAGTGAAATTGTGTGTTTGCTGAGTGTGATATTTTAAGGGACGGGTCCCTTGTTCAACACAGCCTGGAGAGCTTGCTGCTTCCTGTTCAATTAACCTGAACCATAGTTGAACTCTGCCCTTTGAACTCACTCAGCAGATAAATACATTAGCTCACCTAAGGAATCATTAATATTTTTCAATCACATAAAACAAACAGGAATGTCCCAAAACAGCCCAAGAGATAGGCAATTAGGAATAGCTCACATACTGGGTGGAAGAAGGAAAAAATCATGAATGGATGTTATTTACAGACCAAAAAAGGGGTCAGGGAAGAAATGAAGCAGCTCATGCCAACAGTTCTAAAGACAAAGGGGACTTTCATTTTCATATCTGCAAGCAAGAGGAATACTGAGCAATATTTAGCGCCTCCTATTCCATCTATGCCGCTCTCCAACAGAAGCTGAATCTTATCCTAGCACTAGTGTCTGCCTACTTCCATCAGGACACACAGCCCCGAGCCCCCTCCCTTCTTAAGTGACTTCAGGGCCCACTCTCATATGAAGAGCCCAAAATAGTGCATTTCTAGGGACAATTCTATTTCTGATTTTCTCCAAATGAACCAAAATAATTACTGTAGCAGAATCGTTGCTATACTAGTGAACCAGCTTAAATGAACCAAGCTAGTGGCCTGATTGAAATAATTTTACAGTAGAAAATAATGTTCCTAAGACACTGTTACTCTACACATAGAAACAGATTTTCCTTTGGTGGGGGGGGAGAAAAGGAGTGATGCTAGATGCATCTATTTTGTCTTTATCCCTGCATGTCATCTTAGAAGAATGAGAAAAACATCCCCAACTGGGTCATTACACATTTCAGTTTGATTTAATTTCACTTCCCACAATTCTGCCTCCTGACCCCCCTCTTCTCCCACCCCCCTTTCCATTTTTGTTTGGTTTGGAGTGTGGGCTTAATGCCCAGCTATCCTAGATGAGAACACTTAAAGGAATATCACAAGCACGAAGGGTAAATCTATTGAACGAGGGTCTTTAACTATGTGGTTTCCTTAAAGGGAAAGGTTGGATCAATAGGATCAATATGAAAGGTTTCCCTGGCCCTGCATAAAAGGGTAAGGGCTTCTCTTTTCACTGGTTTAACTTTACTCTCTGACAAATGCAAATCAATGGATCTGTGTTTACAACAGATTCCCTAACAGACTCAACTTGGGCAAAGCCCAGAGCCTTGCCCTGGGGGCTGGGGAGCCCAATCTTGCTCCAAGGGGATGCTCTAGGGTAGAGCTTCATGCCCAAGACTCAAGGGGCAGAGAAGGGAGCAAGCTGGCAATGGCTATCAAGCACAGTTAAGAGAAGTGGTGTGCTGCTCATCCAGACCCTGGTGCCTATGGCCTCTCCAGAGAGGAGCAAAATAGAAAACCAAACAGGTTCGTTTAAGGATGTGTGTGCAATATAAATATGAATCCCACATTCTCAGATCTGTCGAGCCAGCCAACCTGACTTCCTGTCAATACAGATCTTGAAGGCTGACTGCACAGAAGAAGCTATAGTGAAATATCTGCAATTGGAGCAGGATGGGTATTTGAGTTCCAGGAGTGCTCTTTCTGCCTTTTCTTAGGTGGTAACTGGCTCTTCTTAGGACTGACAAGGCAAACCACTAAAACTGTAGATTCTTTTCCCTTTAATTTTGCCTTTCCCTTTAAAAAGGTGATGCTTTCCAGAGATTACATGACTTCAAGTCAATACCAGTTACAGAGAAATTATTTTTCTTCCTGCAGGAGAAAGTATATGTATATTTGATTACATGAGCCAAAGTCCAATGCTGATTAAATTACGTTGGAGGTGTGCTTCCAACCCAAACAAAGTCTGCTTTCTACTGAAAGAGTAATGGATCCTCAAATGGAGAGAGAGGCGCCAAGGTGGAATGAAGAGCCTCCCTGCCCTCTGGGACAATTTGTGTGGGACAGTTTTTCATAATAAGTGTCCACAGCTTCTAGGAATCCTACTCCCCAAGTGAGAATATCTGTCTCCATGCCTCGCCCATCTGTACTGTGTCAGGCATCAGATGTGCTGGGTTACCCAATCAACTACCCTATCTTCTCTCTCTTTCCCCCTGCAAAATGCTATGCACATTTTTTAGTTATTGCCTTGCATGAGACTTGGAAATCAAAAAGCCTTCCCAAAGGCGCTCAGTTGGTTAGGGGGAAGGCTGGGTGAAGAGGGTAGCGACTTCTCCCTGGATGAGCCAGTTCTGGCTGCTCTGTACCAGCATAAATGGTCTCAGAGGATTTCCTGGTAATGGATTCTCCCCACCAAGAAAATATCCCCGTGGAGGAAGTGACTTTCTTGAGGTCAGGGAAAAAAAGGGGGGAGGGTTCCCTAAAAGGGCCAGGGTAGACATAGCCCAGAGAGGCTGCAGATGAAGTTCAAGGCCCAGGGTACCTCCATCTTCACCCTCTTCCCCAGGGCCATTTATCCAGGCAATTATTTCTATTTATGTCCTCCTCATTTCCCTTCCTTTGGCAAGAACCCAAAAACTAAATCTCTCTGCTTCTCCTTTGAGGTTTTCATTCCTCCAGGGATCCCCCTACATGATACCACTTTTCATGAAGACAGTTTCTGCCAACTCCAGCCACCATCCATGGTTTGGGGTCCTGTACTTCCTCCCAAGAGCTCTCCAACCCTGTTCCTTTGGTCTTCCTTTAGAAATGGGTGTTTGGAGGTCAGAGAACCTGGCAGGGGGCTTTCTCTTACATGAAGAGGTGACCCTAAAATCAAGTCCTGGAAAGCTGGCCCAGGATCCTGTTGCCTCTGGACAGACCTGGCTCAAGATGAGAGTAAAGCAGCTGCTAAGGTCTTATAGGAATACAGGGAGAATCTGGAGTAATCCATCTACCCTCCGGGCTCACCAGGAATTCTGTTCTTGGGATTCTAAGATCCAGGTGGGGATAACCCAAGACCCCAGCTCAAGTCCTTCTGTGCCAGAGGAAACTACCCAGTCCCAGTCCTTATGGGATCTCCGGACTTGGCTCATCATAGTTTTTAGGAAGAGTCCAGCACTTCCTGTTGAGGGCTCCAAGGTGATGTATGGAAGCTCTCTTGTTTAAGCAAAGTCCCTGGTGGGAAGATGAGAAAGAAATACTTGCACACCTTCCGCCACATCTCAGAGCAGAACAAGGTTTATTTTTACTCTCGCCTTTCCTTCCTTTATTTTCTCACAATTCTTGGAGAAGGCAGGAAAACACCCCTTGCCCTCCAGAATGAAACCTCCTCTTGATGAAAGCTTAATTTCCTCAAACTGAAGGATTTATAATTTCAAAAAAAGAAGAATTCACTTCTCATCCCACCCCCCACTACAGTCCTAGCTCTCCCTCCCCCCATAAAATTCACCTCGACGTTCCTACTGGAAAGATGAGGGGCCACTTGGCAAGGAAAGAGGTTGGCAGGGAGTAGTGGCGTCCCCCACCGGTGAGAAGGAAGAGACTAGAAGTTCCTTCTTTTCCAGACAATGGGGGTGTCTCAGGCGGAGAAAAACCGCCTTCCCAGGATGGACCTATGACCCTCACCTCAAAGCGGGGTTGGGGGGTGGGGGCATTCTCTTACCCTCTTCTCTTCCTGAGGTCCCGCCAAGGTAGGAGACAGGGTTCTTTCCCGGTTGACCCAATTAGCCCAGAGCAGGGCTGACCATTCTGAGAGATGAAGCCCAGGCTTTTTGTTACTGGGGTTTCATTTAATTGCCTAACTAATGCATCTGTGTCAACAGTCTGCAAGTGGGACTTTTAGTACGAGCAGTAAGGACGGAGAGGATTGGTGGATCACGGAGGAGCTCAGTTAGCAGGCGGCTGTAGCCTCGTCATTTCCAAACTGGGTTGTTCGCACGCATGTCGAGATGGAGTTTGAAATCAACTGGGGCTTTCCAAGAAAGTTTCGATGGAAAAAAAGGTTGCCCTGAGTCACGTCAGTTAGACCAGGTGCGGCGACAGCCACGAACAGGAGAGATGGGAGGACTCAGGCACCATCCTGTGCGGAGCCTTCCCTAGATGTCGCCGGGAGACTGGGTGCATTGTGTGCGTACCCGGGCTAGGAGAGAGGGCTGGGAGCCCCGCGATGGAGAACACCCAGGGGGGGAAGGAACTGGCTGGGGCTGCTGGGGGTGGAGATGCGGTCAGACCCGAGGACCTGCCCCCAGCTGGGGACGCGCGGGCGCAGGGGCCGGAGCGTCGGGAGCCGGGGCGCTGGCGAGCGCTCTGCTGGGAAGCGCGCTCCCTCCGACTTACTGGAAATGCGCCGGATCAGGTTCCAGATCAATGAAATCTGGGTCCACACGTTTACGTTATTGTTGCCAGCATTAATGCTCTTTTAATCTTCTAAACATTATCAGCATCGATCTCTCTCCATATACACATTTGTTTGAGAAAGTGACATAACCACACGGAGGAAAGTCTGGAATAAAAATAAATGCGGGGGCCGCGAGCCTGGAGGGCGCCCTGCGGCCTGGGAGAGTTCTGGCGCTCGGGCTCACTCCCCTCCCTCGCGTCCCGCCTCCTGGGCCGCTCCCGCCCACCCTAACTCCAGTTAGAAAGGCGTTCTCCCGGCGCCCAGACTTGACGAAGCAAGGAAGGACGACGGTAGCGAGCTTTTCAATTATTAATCCACCAGCCAGCAGGCGAACAGTCGTCCGTTCCGCACTGGCGTGGGTGGGTGGCGATCGGCCTCTCCCACTAGGACCCAGAGCTAAACCCCCAGGAGAGGTGGGCTGGGCCTGGAGCCCAAGAAGCGGGAGGTGGGGGTGGGTAGGGCTGGGGGCGTGCTACAAATGAGGTCCCCAGCCGGTCCCTCAGTGCCTGCATTCACTAAGGAGGACCCCGGGCAGCAGGGTACGTGCATACACTTGGTGCCCCTGTCTGGAGCTGCTGTGCGCCGCCCGGGCTGTGCCCCACCGTGGCTAGCTGAGCGGCAGGTGGGTCAGAAGACATCTTGAGTTGGTTAAGGGCCCCCAGTCTTCGGGACTGAGTTGCTTTGGCCCAGCTGTTGGGAGCTGCTTCCTGGAGAAGGCGGAGTGTGCGACTGTCCGCAGGCCGTGGGGACTGGAGACAGTCTCTGGGCAGGCCACCAGGGGAGCCGGGCTAATAACCGGAGGCAGAAACTTCTGCTGGGGATGTAATGGGGCTCCGCTCTGTTTCCCAGCGTTGGAAAAAACCATCCTTTCCGGGAGGCCACGCTTTTCCTCTGCCCGGAGCACCTCCAGGTTCTTACCCGGGTTCTCTCAGTCCCTACTTGTTCGGCTTGGTGTAGAGGCCTCTAGGGCTCAAAGCCCGAGAGCCTGTGTGCTCAAACCCATGGGAATTTGCCCTTGATGCCTCTTGCCAGGTGAATAAAAACCAGCCTGCGGGAGGAGGGGGGTCCGGCCTCAGAACCCCAAGAAGACACTCCTGGGTCAGGTTGCAACCACTTGCTGCCCTTTCTGAACAAAACTACATTTGGAGTTCATTTCTCTGAAATCTAATATTGGGGCGATCTACATTGCCCTGACATCTTCCCCCTTTTCCTTTTAAGTGTTACCCTCAGCTGGTGGGCTAGGCCAAAGCAGCCCACCAGGAGCTGCTGAGCCGCAGGAAGGGTCCCCTTCCTAGGGACCAGACCAGACCCCTTGGCCCAAAGGTGAGGTTTGCCAGCTAATCGGAAGTCTCCACTCCAACGCCCCTCATCCTTTGTCTCCTAGAACCTCCAGCAAGACCCAGAGGAACCCAAAATTAGAAAAGATAAGGAAGCCAAAGGGGGTGGGGGGGGAGAGAGAGAGAGAGAGAGAGAGAGAGAAACTGGCAAGCCAGCACTAGAGCTCCTCCGGGTCTGGGCAGAAGGGGGTCCCATGTCTTGGAGGCCTGGGTCAGCAGTCTGCCCATCCGCCCTGCAGAGCCCCTGGCTTGTTTAATCCCTGGGGCCGATAGCATGGGCCCTGTGGGGATTCAGATCGATACTCCTGATGAGGAAGGCCTCTGCTTTTCTTCTCCATTTGCTCTGTCCCCCAGCTCTCTGGAGCACATAATACCTACTTACCAGCCCCAGCTTCTACGTTGGTTACTGAAGAGACTGATCTACTGACCCCAACTGAAAAGCCTCCTATGTAATAATAACCACTCAACACACTTGTAGTTGCTGATAAAATGGCCAGATAAAAATGCTAAAGCTCTTGTCCCTTTTCAACCCAGGGTAATAAAACAGACACACGTTTGAATGCTTGAGCAAAGCCGGGTCCTCGTCGGCATTTCCCGCTGGCGGCGGCGGCGGAAGAGGCCTTTGGTCTCCTGCCTGGGCGGCTCCAGCTCTCTCCTGTGCCAAAAAAACCAGGGGCATGTGCCCTGTTCTCCTAGGCCTCCCCAGAGAACTCGCAGGGCCAGCGTGGGGCTGAGGACCCTCAGATGCCCCCTCGTCCTCATCCCAGCAATACTTTGGGGGCACTGTAAAAGCTGAAGGGCCCTAATAGGTGCCGCACTTTTCAAGTCGCTTTCGGACCTACACAGGCAGAAGGCACGTGTTTTCGAAAAGCTGTGTCCTTTGCGTTACAGGCGTGAGGGGGCGGCAGCGCTCCGAGATGGCCCGGGAATAGACTAGCTGTCATCCTGCCTTTAACTGTCCACCCAAGAGCAGCTGCTACGTTCCTCTGGCCCCGAGGGCCCAGCAAGCCAGCCGGTGCTGGAGCGCGGCTGAGAGGGCCTGTGCATTTTGGGGGGATCTAAAACAAGAGTACTACAGCAGAGAGAACTGGTAGTAAGCCCCCGGCTTATTCCTTACCGAGCTATCTCCTCACTTCTGGGAACCAAGCGAAAATCTGAGACAATCTTAGGCGAGGTTGAAGAGTAAACTTAAGGAAAGAAAAAGAGAAAGTAGACCCCTGAATCCACACAAAAGTATCCGGAGCCCACGATTTGGGGGAAGCGCTTTGGGGGGGCTGATGTTCTTTATCTCAGATCAGCACTGCGGGGCACTACAGTGTGGGGGATCCAAGTCCCCCAACCGCGGGCAAAAGAGGCGGCTGTCAGAGCGGAAACGCCCCCTCCTCAAGCCCGGGCGACGCGCGCCTGTCACATCCCCGGCCCTGTCCCGAGTCAGTAGACTGCACCCCGCAAGAAAAGCCCCGGGAAACGGAGTGGGAACCTGAGCTCGCAGGTCCCGAAGCTCTCAGTGCCCAGCGGTCTCCGAACCGCGCCAGTCCCGGGTCGGCGCTATGCAAATCAGTGCCACCAGGAGTTGCCGTCCCCCCGCCCCCAGCGCCAGCCGATTCTGAGAGATCCGCCCTCCCCCAGCCAGAAGAAGCCGCCCCACACGGGGCTGGCAGTAGGGTATTGTGTGTCTTCCTCAGTGGGAGGTCTGGCCACTTTGCCCCGCCGGGCCCGACGCTCCGTGCTGGGGGCAGAGCAGTCGCCAGGCGCTGGGCGCGGGGTCTGCGCGCACAAAAGCGCACAACTGTGTGCCAGTCGCAGCCACTGCTGCTCTCGCTCCCGCACCCGCCGCCCACACGGGAGGTTTCTGTGCTCCTAGAACAATAGAGGGCTGTACCTCGCGACTCGGCCGCTAGAGGAGGCACAAAGAGCCGAGCCGGCTCCAGAACAATGTAACCGGCGCCTCGACCCGTCCCCTCTCGCCGGCCGCCAGCAGTCCCCGCGGCCCCGCTACGCGCACCATCAGCGTCCGCTTAAGGCTAAGGCGGAGCTTTCAGCCCGCGGTCCAGATGCATTAACTAACCTGCATCTTAATTTCTCAGCACCTCTTCCCTGGAGCTCCCAGCCTCTCCCCGAGTCCTGGCATACCTCGGCAAATCTCAGCAAACGCTGGGAGCCGAGCAAGGGCGGCTTGGAGAGGGAGGCAAGGCGCTCTCCACTCCGTCTGGCCTCTCTTGGCTTCCCACAGCAGCGAACGTGGCAGCCCCAACCTTCATCCTTGCACCCTCCCCTCGCTGCAGGCAGAGACAGCAGAGCTGGCCAGAGCCCGCTCTTTCAGTCCAGACCGGTCCGAAAGTCCCTGCACCAACAACACCCAGGCTGGAGACGGGCTAGGGGAGCGGCGCTGCATCCTCTTGGCTGACTGTGCCTCCTGCCAAAGACCAAAGAAGTTTGTTTGATATCCTGGGTAGAGGGGAGAGCAGAGCTTTTTTCCCCTTCTAAAGGAGCAAAGCTCTTCAACTGCCTCCATGTAGGGAGACTAGGGAGACTAGGCAGCCAGGGAAACGGCAATGTGTAGTCTAAGGAAGAGTTCAAGTACACAAGGTTTTGAACCAGGGCAGCTCCCAGTTTCTTGTGTTATGGGAAGAGAAGTACCCTGGCGGACACCTGGTGCCCCCATACCCCTTCCCACTGCTGGGAAAGGTCGGAAAGTGAGGGCAAAGGTTGGCACACTGAGAGGAGGGTGAATGAAATGGGGGGGGGCAATGAACGCTCAGAGATATGGAGGAAGAGAAAGGGAAAGAAAAGAAAGAAGATAAAGAGAAAATTGAAGAAAAAGAGAAGAGAGAGGGAGTGCATAGGCGAAAGGAGGAGAGACCCAAGAGAAGTTACTGCGTGGGAACGCGGCAGGCTGGGACCCCACAAGCACCGGGAGCCGGCTCCCCCGCAGCCCGACCCCGGGGCTTACCTGCCAGGCGTAAGGCGGACATGCGCTGGAACTCGGGCTCCTGCAGCCACTTCCACATCCTGCGGAAGGTCTCCCTGCCAGATTTGAGTTTACTCCAGGGTTTCGGATTCCGGAGCAGGTCGGAGAGAGTCCCCTGAGACCGGCAGAGCACCCTCTGCGCGAAAATCGCCTGCGGGATGCTGTAGCGCTTCAGCTCGGCCGTGATGCGCTGGGCCACCTCTTTGGTGTTGATCTCTTCCAGCTGGCCCGACGTGGCCACCTGCGAGCCCGACGAGGACGACGGGGGCCGCTCCCGGCTGGGAGCCAGCACGGGCCCGTGGGACTGAGTGTGGCCCGGGTGGTGCAGGCCGTTGAGGTGCGACATCATGGCCGCGGGCGGGGTGCCCAGGCCTCGGGACAGGTGTTGCTCGCCGCGGGTCAGCATGGCAGTGTGGTGCGCGTCGAAGTTGGGGCTGAGCATTTTGTCGTGGCCCGGAGGGCCGTAGTTGGGCAGGCTCTGCTGAGCATTATGGAGACCGCCCAGCCCGTTGCCCAGCGGCGTGGCAGCCAGCGGGGACAGGCTCTGGCTCATGCCGGGCATCTCCTTGTAGGGGCTGTAAAGGTTGTTCATGGCCGGGAGCCCGCGCTCGTCGCGCATGAGGGTGAAGCTCCCGCTGACATTGCCGGACAGACGCTGGTGGTGGTGGTGGTGGTGGTGGTGGTGCGGGTGGTGGTGCGGGTGCGGGTGGTGGAACTTGTCCGAGACGGTGGAGATGGGTGGCAGCGGCTGGAGCGGCGTCAGCGTGGTGTAGGTGTTGCTCATGCCCATGCCGGGCGGGGACGAGTCGCAGGACATACTCATGGCGTGGTGCAGCGGGATGGAGAGCTCGGGCCGGTAGTCGCCGCCGTCCAGGATCGAGGCCATGCTGGTGACCATGGCCGAGCGCGACGCCGCCGCCGCCGCTGCCGCCGCGGTGCCCAGCTCCTGGTGCGCGGCTGGCGGCGGCGGCGGGCCCCGCAGCGAGCCGGCGGCGCCGCGGCCCGCGTGGTGGGGGCTGGGGCTGGCCAACAGCTCCTGCTCATGGCCGGGGCCCCCGCCGCCGCCCCCGCCGCCCCCGCCGCCGCCCCCGCCGCTGCCGCCGCCGGCCGGCCCGTGCAAAGTGCCCAGACTTTCCATTGTCAGCTCCGGGTTCATGGCGCAGCCTTCTAGGTCTTTGGTGAGGCATCGATAGGCGGTGTAGGCAGCCTTCATTCAGTCCATCGGGGCCCGGGGGCGGCGGGGGCGGCGGGGGCGGCCGGCGGGCTGGCACGGCGCGCGTGGCGGGTCTCGGCCGCGGGCAAGGGGCGGGCGCGGGAGTGCGTGAGTGTGTGCAGGGGGAGCGCGCGTGCGGGTGTGTGCCCCGGGCTGCGGACCGGCGGGCGCGCCCGGGGTGGGGGCGGGGTGGGGGCTGCGTGCGGGAGAGGGGAGGGGGCGGGGAGGGAGGGAGGGATCACCGGGCCCCGCCGCTCCGGCCGGCGCGCTGCCTCGCCATGTCCGAGCCCGCTCCGGCGCCGACGTCTTCTGTTTGGGTGAGCGGGAGCTGTCCAGAAGGGCTCTGCCGCTCGCTGGGGCAGCCAACCTACCCTCCCGGACTCGGGGCGGGGCCGCACCCGACGGGCGCCGCGAGCAGCCATTCCACGGCCGCGGCTGCCTCGGGGGGCGGGCCTTGTGCATGCAAGCACCAATGGGCGTGGAGGGGGCGGGGCAGCGCGTTTCATGTTTGGCTGACGGCTCGGTGCCTTTTTTCCTCCTTTGCTACTGGAATCAAACGTCAAGGAGAGGGAGGGAAAAGGGAGGGTGGTGGGGAGAGAGAGAGGGAGAGGCTAGAGTGCGAGCGAGGGAGATTATGTGAAAGATGCCGCGCTGTCCCTCTGGGGCAGCTGCGATCTGGGGATGGGGCATTGCTTCAGTCCCCTTCGCTTCACCTCAAAGCTAAGCCGGGAGGAAGGGACTCCGCTCCGTGCCGATGTAAAAACAAACGCGCGTCTCCTAGCTAGCAAGACACTTCCCGAGACTCCCTAGCTGGGAGCCAGTAGTTGAGCCTTTTAAAAATGCAGGCACTATTCTAATGCACGGTAAATTCCCGAGACTGGGGCGTGCAGAATCTACCCGACGAAAGGAACTCGTACGCCTGGCTGCTGGCGAGCTGCGGCCGGCCAGCGGCCCACGGGCGGCGCGGGTAGCCGTAATGCATGCAAAGTTAACACAATAACATCATTTAATTACTCGGCGAGCCCATAAATCTCCCAGTTATGAGGCTTCAAAGGCGCCCCGCTAGATTGCAAAACAAAACTCGAATTCCGGGAGCTGCGGTTTTAAGGATCAAGTCCTTGCTACATCAGCGGCTTGGAAAGAAGGGGAGACTGTAGAATTGGCGGGTGGGGGTGGAGATCGCTGCCCGCGCCTACAGTAAGCAAACTTCTCCTGGGGACAGGGAGTAAGTATGCAAACTAGCTGATACAACAGCCGCGGATCTTTCCCCTAACACCACACACACACACACACACACACACACACACACACACGCACCCCGCTTCTCTCGAATCCTGGAAGAGGAACGTCCTGGCTTCGAGCGGCGGGTAGAAGACTCGGAGCCTAGGCTGACATCTGCATATTCAAATCTAGTTTTTGAAAAGACCGGAGTCTCCGCTGGCCGGCAGGAGAACGCTCGCAAGTCATAGCTTTAAAAAGTACACCTTAAGGTCTTTCTAGAATTTCCGTCGTTTGGCGACCCCAAGTCGGGAAGTGGGAGTGGAGCTGGGGGAATAAGGAGGTGGTGATTTCAGCGGCCTGTGTGGGGGTGGAGGGGTAGTTGCAGACAGCTAGAGAGGCCGACACCCGGCACAGAAAGCCTTAAAAGTAACAGATTCTTCTAAAGCAGGTTGCGCTCTGTTTGCCTCCGAAGATTCAAGCTAGCTGAGGTTGCGCAGATGTTGCCTTTGTTTAAAGAGACAGTAATTA
Source organism: Glis glis (assembly GCA_004027185.1). NCBI lineage: Eukaryota > Metazoa > Chordata > Mammalia > Rodentia > Gliridae > Glis > Glis glis. Next base: position 8,850 of record PVJS01023060.1, on the reverse strand, counting down.
AGGACAGGGTGGACATAAGTTTGAGAAGCGTGACCTATTTTCTTTTGATCAGCTGTCAAAAGAAGAGCAGGGGGCCTCCTTAAGACAGCCCCCTCCAACCACTTCCAGCTGTTAGAGAAAACTTGATAAGAAAACAGGGACAGCCTGGAATACTGTATGTGCTTCTTGACGCTAAAGAAAGGTTTAATTCATTCGGAAAACAGTTCTTGGTCGCAGTGACCTTTTCTGCGGCCCTCCTCTCTCTTCTAGCTTCAGAGACACCCCCCAACACACACACACACACACACACACACACACACACACACACACTATCGTGTCACTTGAATGTACCGTGACATTATTCATAGATCAACTTTATTGAGCTCTGGCCAATACGTTGCCAATTATTCTTTCAAACAGAGTCTTCTCTGAGATTTCAAAGCCTCGGTAAGGAAGCCGCACTTCCTGGGCTTTGCCACATCTAGTTTTCTGGCTGTTCACATCTTTAGTGTCACAACAGAAGACAGGTAAAAGAACTCCGTTTTCTGTTCCTCCGAGTTCCTCTCATTTTACTCCTTACCTTATATATGGTAGCTGGACACTTGGAATAATTTGAACCAGTTAATGTTTGAAATACACACCCAGTGGAACAAGAGTTCACAAGCATAGGACCTGCTGTTGATCCCTGAGAAACTGAAATAAGGCAGAAGAAGAGTAGGGCTGGGAAGGGTCGTCTGGTGGGCCCCAGTGTTATAGGTAGCCGTCACTGCCCTGGCTTCAGGCTCACAGAGTGGACAGTGACCCCCGGCTGGTGTTGCCTGCGCACAGAAACCTAAGTACATAAATTGCCATTTAAATAATTTTTCAAAATGATAAACTCATTTCCCAGGCCACCAAGATAAATCTGCTCCTGGGAATTGCATTTCGATGCTCCTGGGAGCAGAAAGGTGAGCTACATTTTCTCGCAGCCTTGCTTCCTTTCTCCCTCCCTCCCTCCCTCCCTCCTGCTTCTCTCCCACCATCCCTCCCCCTTCCCTCGATCAATATTGGCGATCTCAGGGAAATCATGAAATCGTATTGGCTTCTTTGTATATAATTTCATTGGGCTAGATTAAAGCAGATTTTTCACGTTGTTTTTCTAATGGTGGTTTGAAGTTTTCTGTTTCTACCCAAAACCCATTTTAAAAGGAAAATGAAAGTGCTTATTTAGTCAGCACCCCCACTTTGACTGATTTCGATTTAGATGCCCTTTCTTTCTAAAAAGGGAAATATTTATTTTATATTTCAAGATAATTTAAAAAATATCAATACTAATAAGATTTTTTCAAATATGTTTTGAGATATATTTGACGTGTCTTTATCGTTCTTTGAGGAAACAAAGAGTTGTTTTTTAACTGCATCTTGTTTAGTATTCATACTCAAACCTTCACAAGTTCTGTAACTCAGAATTTTGTCTTTTAAAATTTGAAATTATGGCTCTCCTTCTCCCTCCCCCAGCATTTGATTCACAAATGGACAGAAATGTGGTGTCAGAAGTGCTCGTTCCTGACTATTAGAATTCAGACAGTTGTACCAAGCATTGTATCAGGACCAGGATAGCTACTTCTTACTATACCACATCTGCAGGTCAGATTTTCTTCAAGACCAGATACTTAAATGTGTTAAAAGGAGCAAGTAAATACAACGCAGCTTTGACAATAGATAATAGGCTATTGCACCGTAAAAGGAAAAAAATCTGAACTTAAGTTAGCAATTGCAGGAAAAGGCTGAAAATATTTACTGTCAGAGTTTTTTCATATGTATTTTACCATTAAAATTATTTTTAGGAAGAGAGGGGGAGAGAGATGAATATTCAACTAAAACAGAAACTCTATAAATTATTCACACACACACACACACACACACACACACCACAAGTAAACCCAATATGGATAAGGGACTCAACAGCTTTGTTTTTACTAAACAACTGTAACCAAAGCCCAAATGGAGAGAAGAGGAGGGAGGCTGATTTCTACCCAAGTGCTTAAAATCTCTTCATGTTTTGTGTTGGCCCAGAACACATTCGTACTACAACTAGGTTTATCAGAGCCACACAAAAAGACATAATGGTGGGTTGATTTGGACTATTTTATTTTTGTCCTTCCCCAAACCATCTGGCGTGTGAGTGTAGGGGTATTGATCAAGATCTGTGAGCTGCAGACCCCATGCCAATCCATAGCGTTTCTGGCAATCAGCGTCGCCCATGAATTGCAGCTGTCCGTGCAGCTCCGGAACAGAAATCTTCAAAAAAAGTCCCCCCCTTATCAAACACATCATCCGTTCGGGGGTAAGTCAATATCATTTCTTTGTCATTCTGGGAGCGAGGATTATGCAGGAGAAAGTTTTTGTTGTCTGTGTAGCTGCTGTGCTGCTGTGCCGCCCCCCCTTTTTTTTTTTTAAAGGAAGGAGAGCAATTTTCTAGCCATTGAATGGTAATGGTTTTCCAGAAGGGCCTCAAGCGTTTGTATGAATCGGACCACAAATGCTGTTTCAATATTGTGGGGGAATTTTAAGACGAGAAAGAAATTCTTATGTTGCTATACACAAATAATAGTACTGATAATAGAGGGTTCCTTTTAACGATGGAGAATTTTCTCTTTTCTCCCAGCCCCTAGTAATGAAGACCCCGCAAGTCTCTGTGATTACACGTGCAGATGGACGGTGGGTGTTTGTGGCAGAAAAGGAGCCCTCAGAATTGTCTCTGTTTGATAGCTCCATTAGCTTCAATTTTCTTCTGTCTGATAGCTCGGGCTGGTGGAGCACAGGCAGAAGAAAACTAAACCAAAGCTTTGGCCTCTCAGCTCAGAAATTCACTGATACTTTTCGGACTTCCTGCAGGATCTAGGGAAGTTTTTTTTTTTTAAAGTTTTCTGGGTGGGGAGGCTGAACCAGTCCTTTGTCTCCATCCTCCTCCTGGTGGGTCGTGTTAAAATCTGAAACACCTGGTTAGCAGAGCTTACAAGGGACTGCCCCCAACTTTTCATTTGACAAAGCATACTTCCTACAGGGTTGGAGAGAGAGTTGGGGTTAGTCTTCCTCACTCTTTTCTGGTCTCTTAGGGAAATTACGAAGCTACAGAAACCCTGCCCACCCTGGAAAAATTCTCTGGGAACTCCAAACCAGGAGCCTGAATTAGAAGGTGGGGAGTTGGGCTGCGGAAGAGAGAGCGAAACCTACCATTTCCTCTATAGTTCGGACTTTCCGGGAGTGGGTGGACTTGAGGGAGAGGGAGGGGGAGCCCGCACCCCAAGGAGCCTGGGCACCTGTGTTGGGACTCCACAGCCAGAAGCCGAGCTATGCCAAGCTGGGCTAGTAGGGGGTCCACCTGCCTGGCATTAAAGAAAGCCAGAGACCAGGTCCCCAGACCTTGATCTTGCTCCTCCAACACCACAGATGGGAGACTGCTGGAGTTTGGGGTCTCTCTCTCTTTCTCTCTCTTACACACACACACACACACACACACACACACACACACACACACACATGTGTTTGCTTCCCCCTCTCCGGGTCTCGGTTCGGGTGGGAGTGGGGGCCCAGGCCTTTCATCTGAACCGGAGGTAGCTGTCCTGGGGACCCTACATTCAGTCCCAGAGTTCAGGCCCACCTTTACCCACACCGGCTTCCTGTCCTGTTCTCAGTGCTCAGAACACTGCAGAAGCTGCTAGGAGAAATAATTTTTTCTCTTTTGGGGAAAACATAATTCAAAAAAAGTAAAAGGGGAAGTTGAGGATTTGAACCTGTGACTACTGCAGGGCTTCTTTTGGGAGGGAGGAGAACACAACATTTTTCAGAGAACGTGTTGTTTTTCTCTAAAAGAATGTTGCACTTTTAAATAAGCAGCTTTTTAGCCTAATAACGAAGACGAATATTCAGTTCCCTTCCCTCTATTACCTGTCGGCCCTCCCCCAAAGCTCGATCGTCTGGATTTTAAATTGTGTAGACCTGCCCGATGCATCTTGTCTTTAAAGATTTCCAAAAGTACATCTTTGTACTTTTTAAGTGTGCTTAAAATAAAGTTTTCCTCTCCTTCAGTTGTCACCCCACAAAAAGAACTGGCGTGAGGCCCCTTTGTTCAGGTTAAGTTGTGCGTGAAATCTTTTTGTTGTCCTTTCCAAAGGAAGGCAAAAGTTGCAGTTGATTGTAAAAAGGACAAATTTAACTCCCTGAAAGTGGAGCTGTTTTCAAGTTGCCCTGAGACACGAAGCACGGGCGTCGCTTTTTAATTTATTATCCTCTAAAAACGATCATTTATTTGCTCTGGAAGTAACACTTTTTGATTGAGAATTCAATATCGTTTAGGCATTAACTACGGATACCTAGTACTTCCCCCTCCCAGTGAAAAGGGTAGAGCTTAAAAATCTTTGTGTATAATTTTGTCGACCATGGGAAACATTTCTAAATACAGAGTATTTTTAAAAAGAGCTGGCTAGATTTTAAACTCGAGAAATATTATTTTCGATTTAAAAATTTAACCTTTATCGTTGAAAACTAACAAAACAAACGCGAGGGGGTTTAAAATACTTATCCGAATTAGATCAGTCTTTTTTTTATAAATCGCGTATTTATTTTTTTTGATTCATCGAGTAGCAGCTCCCAAAGAAATTAAAGCGCCGAATGAATCTGGGTAACACCAGAATCTTTCAGGGTAACACCATCGAAAGTCATAAGGCATATTGCGATTATTTTAGGAGCGTTTGTATTATTGGAAACCCGCCTCGATGTCACTTTTAGGAATCCCGGTTGTCTGGCTTGCACACGTGTGGGAGAAGGCCACTCTGGCGGCTCGCGGGGTCCGAGGTGGCCGCGGACTCGGTCCCCGCCTCCCTCGCGTCCCAGCGCCGGCCCGGCCGGACAGACACACTGGTCTGGAAGGAAGGCGAGGTCCGAGGGCGTCGCGCCCGGTCGGCACCGTCCTGCGGCCGCGCGGCCGGCTCGGTGCTCGGGGCTCTGGGCCCGGACCTGTTGGCTTCGAGGACGCGGGCGTGCGCGGCGGGCCGGAGTGCGGGGTGCGGGGTGCGGGGTGCGCGGTGCGGGGGTGCGGGATTGCGGGGCTCCCCTGGCAGGACCCCGGGGCCCGCGCCCACCGCGGCCCCTGGGAGGCGGCGCAGCCCCGCGGCTCGGGAGGCGGAGGGAGCCGGCCAGGATTGATGTCTAAATCAATGCCGTTTCCAGGCGCTTCTCTCGGCTCCTCTCCATCTTCCTCAAAGGCAAATCGCCTCCCGAGGGCGGCTCTCCTCTCCCTCCGCAGTCAGCGCGAGGAGGGGTCTGCACAAAGCGCCCCCGCCGCCCTCGAGGGCACCCCGGCGTGCTGGGTGGGATCCGGGCTCTGCGCCACGTGGCAGGAGTGCGGAGCGCCCGGCTGGCGGTCCCGGGTCCCCTCTGCCCAGCCGCCCGGGGACGGACTCCCCACACCGGGCTCTGGCTGCGCCCTCACACCTCGAATGGCGCCCGGGCCCGGCCGCCCTCCCAGCCTGCGCGCAGGGCGAGGCCTGTCCCCAGCCCGCCCTTGCAGTTCCTCGCTGGGCCCCCAATTTGATGGGACCTGGGAGGGGAGCCCCCGGTCTCCGACGCCGGGCAGGCCTGGCTGCCTCTGATTTAATTATTCACTGATGAATTAGACAGCTCCAATGGTCGTGAAAAATCAGCAGCCACTATTGATTGCAGGGCCGAGTAGGGGGTGGGGAGGCCCGGGGCGCGGGGAAGGCAGGCGGCCGGCCCGGGCCCTCGGCGCCCTCGATGGCAGGCCTCGGGACCCCGGGCTTGGCTCCCCTCGGGCCTGCGCTCCCTTGCTCCCGCGGAGGCCTAGGGGCGACGGCAGCTGCGGAGCGGGATGTCTCCCCCACTGCAGCCTGCCCGAAAAGGGCGGCCCGGGGGTGGGGGAGCCCCAGAGTGGCGCCCCCAGCTCTCCCCGACCCAGCCGGCTCCAGGGATCCGAATCGGAAGGAGGGAGAGCGGCGGGTGCGTGTGGCCAGGGCGTGGGAGAATTAGCGACCCAGCAACAAGTCCTGGGGTCTGGGGAGCCCCGAGGGCGTTTCCTCAGCTCGGTCCCGCGACTGAGTCGGGGATGTTTGTCCTGAAGAGGTATGTCCGTGAGTCTTCGGAAAAAGGACAGTTGTGCGGAGAATACGTACTAAAGTACCTAGCGTAGGGAGAGACTGAAACTAAAAGAAGTAAGTAGTACTCGATGTATTCAGTGTCTTCAAAGCCTTTTTTGGTAACTGTATCAGAAAAGCACTGGAAGCCAGGCTATACATTCTATATCTTCTTCTTTGGTCGACTTAAAGCCATATAGGTTTTCATTACAATTTGAAATTTTATTTTATACTACATTTTATAGGAATCACAAGTATGCAGGAAATCTACAGGCTGTGCAGAGCAAAAAAAAAAAAAAAAAAAATCTCCAAGTTAAGTACTTCCAAGCCAGAGTTTCATGTTTCTTTTTCTCTCTTTTAAAACTACTCTTAAGTATTCACTGTCTTCTTGCCTTGTGAAATGGTGTTCTTAAGACTTTTTTTTTCTTCTGGGAAGAGTTGAGCACGGCTCCCTGGAGATGGATAGGGAGAATAAAAAAGGGACCTCGTTACTACATCACTACATCGCCAGCTGCGTAAGCCATGGGGCTGAGCGTAGGTCACTGAACACAAAATGGCTTTTCCTCTCTTGCTTACTGAGATGGTTTAATGGATTTTGTAACCGTTTTCCAGTTTGGGGAAACCTGGTGTGGTAGGCTTTGTGTTCACGTAAACCAAACCGGATGCACCATGCCAAATTCTTTACCTTACCAGCATAAATTGGTAACAAGATACTGCAACTCTTCAGAATAATTCTGAAGCATTAAGTTTTGAAACATCATTTGTAATTATTAATTTGGAAAGTCCCTGAAATTTCCCATTTAAGTTTTTGGGGAGGGAAGGAGTTATGGTTGACTTCAATTTCCAGTAAAGCAAAGGTGGGTTCAAGACATTTTTAAGGATTCACAGACCAAGTAACCAACCCCTCCTGGTTAGATAGGGCCATAGAATTAAAACAAAGATTTTTGTGTTTTGAAGGGACATACTTTTTGCCTTTGTAGTGGTTGTTCCTTGGGTGCCTGAACCATTTCTATCTCCGGAGAAACTGGTGAATGTCAACTCATATTGAAAGTTTCAGTTGTTATTTCTAGATTTCTTCTTTTGTACTGGGTATTGAATCCTGTGCATGCTAATTATGTTCTACCAGAGTTATATTTCCAGCCCCTGAACTTCTTCTTTAAAGCTACATGCATATCTAATTTCTTTGAAAAATTTCAAACTTTCTTTCATGCTTTCCCACTTTACCTCCCCAGCTTGCATTCTAACTTCTTTTTTAGGGTTTCCTTATTAATTACATGATACCACCCACCATGGTAGTTGGTAGAGTGAGCTCTCTTGACATACTTTGGGAAATATGTCTAAACCTAGTCTTGATTTTACAAAACTTTTTTTTAACTTGACTCTTGCATCAAGGAGAACTTACCCTTGTTAAATATTGAAACTTAACTGGAATATACAAGAGACAGTAACCTTGTGCAAAAATTAGGATACAGGAGAGCGGAAATTATAAAATGTTATTTAAAAAATTGTAATAGAGATAGGAGGAGCGTGAGTTCGAAGGCAGCTTCGACAACTTAGCGAGGCCCTCTGCAACTTAGGTGAGACCCTGTTTCAAAATTTAAAAAGTAAAATAGGGCTGGGGGTGTAGCTCAGAGGTAGGACGCCCCTGGGTTTAATCTTCAGTAACCACACACACACACACACACACACACACACACACACACAATTGTAATAGTTAATTGATTCATTAATTTGTTCATTAAAGAAATATTTGAGTGTCTACAATGTGCCTATTAAGAGTTTTGGGTTGCAAGCAACAGAAGCTACTTTAGATTAAGAGGAAAAGAACTTCCATGGAAGAAACCAGATAGCTCACAGAAGAGATAGGAAAGTCAAGCAAGAACCAGGGGGGAATAAACATAGGGACAGAGCCAAGGTCATGCCTCACACAGTAACTGGTTTGGAAGCCTTTGCTGACCCACTGGTCCACATTGATGCTGCCTGAAATAACTTCCACCCTATCCCTAAGTTTTTGTGTCACTACTACAAGAGCTAGTTGAGTGGGGGAGGGGGTGGCTTCTCCAAGTTTGTATACCAGGGTCTTAGCTACCAAGCAGTGGAAAGGGGGGGCACTGCATTCCCCCTATAATGTATACTTTAGGAAATAGCCTCAAATTAGGAAGGGTGTTTGGATAACCGGCAGTAAAACAACAAACAAAAAGATTCCTGACATATGTTACCACACAAGTGCTGTATGGAACACTGAACAAGTTAGATGGAATCCCCATCCTCGTGGCTTTTACAGTTTAATAAGGTGACACTGATAGCTATTCATGTTTTGAATAAGGAGAAGAAACAATAAAACAACAAAGAATAATTCAGATCTTGGTTCAAAGCCATGGGCGGAGTTTCTCTCTGACTTTTTTGTCCTCATTCTCTGTTGGTAGGGTTGGATGTTGGTCAAGGAAAGTTAAATATTGCTAGTTTAGGGGGCCCTGTGTCTAGCCCACCACCCTGAATCTAGGGAGGCAGGGACCTTCATTCTAGTCTGGGTCCTATTATTGTCTAATTGGGTGAGAAGGGGCCTCTGTTTCCCCCTAGAGATGCTCTTTGAAGTCCCCTTCCACACTCAATGTCTGATCCACATGGATTCCCTTTTATCAAAATTGGGTCTTTATGATGATTGGGCTAGTTTCTGTGGGTAGTTCCTCCCCCTCCCCCTCCTCCCCTCCCCCTCCTCCCCTCCCCCTCCTCCCCTCCC
>PVJS01023059.1:0-29960 GCA_004027185.1 Glis glis | reverse complement strand
AGAGAGAGACAGGGAGAGAGAGAGAGAGAGAGCTGAGGCTGGCCGCAAACCCGGATCCTCCGGTCTCCACCTCCCAAAGTACTGGGATTACAAGCGTGCGCCACCACGCCCGGCCACAATAACCATTAATCTATAGAAGGCCATCTTGACCTCAGTCAGGAGGGTTCCAAGTAAGGACGTTTTGTTTTCCCAACAGATGTTTGAGTCAGGGGGTTTTTACCAAGGACATCTTGTTATTTTAGCAAAGGCCTGAGTCAGACTTGCTAGCAATTTTGCTTTAACTGTTTAAGTGCCTTTACATGTGTGTGTGTGTGTGTGTGTGTGTGTGTGTGTGTGTGTTATTTTCTTTATTCATTCATCTGCTCATGGACATCTAGGCTGATTCCACTACTTGGCTATTGTGAATTATGCTGCAATAAACATGGGTATACAGATATCTCTATAGTATGCTGATATATGTGTGTGTGTGTGTGTGTGTGTGTGTGTATTTTACTGGGAATTGAACCCAGGGCATTCTACCTATGAGCTACACCCCCAGCTCAATTTTATTTTCTATTTTGAAACAGGGTCTCGCTAAGTTGCTGAGGCTAGTCTTGAACCTGCGATCCTTCTGCCTCAGCCTCCCAGGTACTGGAATGATAGCTGTGCAGCACTACGCCCAGCTAGTGTGCTTATTTTAATTCCTTCAGCTTTATACCCAGGAATGGAATCGCTAGATCCTATGGCAGTTCTATTTTTAGTTATTCGAGGAACCTCCATACAGTTTTTCATAGTGACTGTACTAATTTACATTCCTTCCAACAATGTTATAAGGATTCCTTCCATGCATTTTCATCAGCATTTATTTATTATTTATTTACTTTTTTGTATTCTTGGCGATAGCTATTCTGACTGGGGTGAGATGGAATCTCAGTGTGGTTTGTATTTATATTCCCCTGATTGCTAAAGATGTTGAACATTTTTCTGTATAATTATTGATCATATTTCTTCTTCTTTTTTCTTCTTTCTTTCTTTTTTTTTTTTTTTGTGGTACTGGGAATTGAACCCAGGGGCTTCTACCTCTGAGCTACACCCTTAGCCCTTTTTTAAAATTTTGAAACAGAGTCTCACTAGGTTGCTAAGAGTCTTGCTAAGTTGGTGAGACTGTCCTCGAACCTGTGATCCTCCTGTCTCAGCCTCCCAAGTACTGGTATTACAAGCACGCCCGGTTCATACTTCTTCTTTTAAAAAGTGTTTGTTCAAGCTGGGCGTGGTGGCGCACGCTTGTAATCCCAGTACTCTGGGAGGCGGAGACTGGAGGATCCGGGTTCGCGGCCAGCCTCAGTGCACCAGCCTCAGCGCGCACATGCTCTCTCACGCTTGCGCTCTCTCTCTCTCTCTCTCCCTGTCTCTCTCTCTCTCTCTACCTAGTGAGGCCCTCCGCAACTTCGTGAGACCCGGTTTCAAAATAAAGTATACAAAAAAATAGGGCCGGGGGTGTGGCGCGGAGGTAGAACGCCCCTGCATTCAATCCCCGGTACCGCAAAAAAAAAAAAAGTGTTCAGTTCATTTGCCCATTTATTGATTGGGTCATTTGATTTTTCAGTGTTAAGTTTTTGAGTTCTTTATATATTCGGGATACTAGCTCTCTAGTAAAAGTATAGATTTCTCTTGTTCTGTAGGCTGTTTCTTCAGTCTGTTGTTTCCTTTGTTGTGCAGAAGCTTTTTAATTTGATGCCATCTCATTGATTGTTGGTATTATTTTCTGAACTATTGGAGTCCTAGTCAAGGAAGAACATTGCCTGTGCCTATGTCTTAAAGTGTTTCCCCTGTTTTCTCTGACGGTTTCCAAGTTTCAGATCTTACATTTAGGCCTTTGACCCATTTTGAGTTGATGATTGTACAGGGTGAGAGATAGGCTGTAGATCCTATTGGTGCAGCTTCCCGTTGTCCCAAAGGTGAAGCAAGATGAAAGCAAAGCTCTTGTCTTCACTGTGGACATCCATAGGTGGAATGTGGGGTGCTTCACACGAGTCAGGAAAGGGTTTGAACCAGCAGCTGGGGGAGTATAGGATGTTTTCAATCAATTTAAACTCAGAAGCCAAGCATGTTTGGGCACACCTGCAATCCCAGTATTTGGGAGGTTGAGACAGGAGAATCAGAGGTTCAGGGCCAGCCTCAGCAACTTAGCGAGGCCTCTAGTAACTTAGTGAGACCCTGTTTCAAAATAAAAAGTAAAATAGGGCTGGGGGTGTAGCTTGGAGGTAGAATGCCCCTAGGCTCAATTCCCAGCACCAAAACAAAAAACATAACAAAACAACTCAGAAAAATACCAATTGCTGGAGGCTGAAGAAGAACTCTCACTCATTGCTGGTAGAATGCATAATGGTAAGCCGGGCATAGTGGCGCACACTTGCAATCCCAGTACTTGGGTGGCTGAGACAGGAGGATCGCAGGTTCGAGGACAGCCTCAGCAAGTAGTGAGACGCTCATCAACCTAGTGAGACCCTGTTTCAGAATAAAAATAAAATAGGGCTGGGGGTGTAGCTTGGAGGTAGAATCCCCCTGGGTTCAATCCCCAGTGCCACACACACAAAAAAGAATGCATAATGTACAGCCACTGTAATAGACAGTCAATGGACTGATATGAAAGAAAATAAGTGGCCTTCATAAGAGAAAGACTCGGGAAAAGAAAACCACTGTGATTTAGATGCATTGGAGAAAATCTCACCTTATATAGATAGAGTTCTGGATGACAGGCATGTGGAGAAAGCAGGGAAGCATGTACTATAAACAGGCACCGGTGGCTTGTGATTGAACTTGACAGCCTGGCATACCTCTAGATCTCCTATGCAAAGATCTTGTTCTAGGCACAGGATCTAGCAGTTACCAGGCTAAGCTTACTAATATCTGCATAGTCACCCAGATCCTTTCAGAGTACCTGAAACTTGGAATAACTAGGCAAATTTATGTCTTCTCCCTTCCACAGAAATCCCAACCCTCTATCCCTGGGATATAAGAAATGACTAAGTAAGCCAGGTGCAGTGGCACACGCCTGTATTCCTAGTACTTGGGAGGCTGAGACAGGAGGATTTCAGGTTCAAGCCCAGCCTCAGCAACTTAGCAAGGTCCTGTTTCAAAATAAAAAATAAAAAGGGCTGGGGTGTAGCTCAGAAGTAGAATGCCCCTGGATTCAATTTCCAGTACAAAAAGAAGGAGGAGGAGGAGGAGAAAAGAAAAAGAAAAAAGAAAGAAAGAGAAATGATTAAGTTAAAAACACCGAATTTTAGCTAGTTCCTAAAACAGCAGGGTCAAGCAATTATGTTGGCTGGGGATGTGGCATAGTGGTAGAGTGCTTGCCTAGCATACACAAAGTCCTGGGTTCAATCCCCAACTCTGCGAAAGAAAGAAAGAAAGAAAGAAAGAAAGAAAGAAAGAAAGAAAGAAAGAAAGCAAGCTGGGTGCAATGGCACACACCTGTAATCCCAGTACTTGGGAGGCTGAGACAGGAGGACTGTACTGTAGGTTCAAGGACAGTCTCAGCAATTTAGTGAGTCCCTGTTTCAAAATAAAAAATAAAATAGGTCTGGTGTAGCTCAGAGGTAGAATGCCCCTGGGTTCAATCCCCAGTACCCCCCTCAAAAAAAAGAAAGAAAGAAAAGAAAAAGAAACTATGCAAAATTTTCATTTACCTATGTCTGTCTCAGAGGAAATGGATTTGGGGATGTCGCAGGATTTTATTCCCCTGAACTGATTTTAACCCACATTGCAATTCTCTAGGGAGCTGGCCTAACCTCCCAGAGCCTCCCAGAATACTGCAGGGTTAAGGAAGGAGTCAAAACTGGCCTGTTCCGGATGATGACAGAGTCCATGAGCCAATTTGAGCCCGTGCCATTAGGACAGGCCTAAACCACATCCTGGGTTTGGGCACCACTTCCTAAAGTATTTTGCTTTGTCATTGTACTGGAGATCAAGGACTAGAGAGATTATGTGATCATGTCAGAAACAAAAGAAGTTTATTTTCCTGTGTATTCTGGGGTTTGTGTGCTCATTAATCTTGCTTCTGTGTGTATGTGTGTGTGTGTGTGTGTGTGTGTGTGTGTATGTGTGTGTGTGTATGTCACTGGGGATTGAATTATACCCAGGGGCATTCTATATTTGAGCTACACCCTCAGCCCTTTTTATTTTTTATTTTATTTACTTATTTGTTTATTGCCTTTTTTGCTTATTTATTTATTTTTGGTACTGGGAAATTGAGCCCAGGCACATTCTACCTCTGAGCCACACCCCCAGCCCTATTTTATTTAATTTTTACTTTTACTTTTTATTTTTTATTTATTTTTGTGTGTGTGTGGTACTGGGGATCGAACCCTGGGGCGTTCTACCTCCAAGCTATACACCAAGCCCTATTTTATTCTTTATTTTTTGAAACAGGGTCTCACTAGGTTGCGGAGGGCCTCACTATAAGTTGCTGCAGCTGGCGGCGAACCTGCAATCCTCCTGTCTCAGCAACCCAAGTGCTAGGATTACAAGCATGTACCATCGTGCCTGTCAGTCTTGCTTCTTTATTAGGCAATATTAATGGTGGAGCAGGGAGGAGGGGGTGTGGAGATTCTAGGAGCACAGCAGTAGACAGTTGTGCTAATCCACTGAATCCCTTGCTCCTTCCCTCTGTCCTCGAAACACATCCTCTCCACTCCTTGAGCAACATTTGGCCATATCTTCTTCATGCAACCTCCCCAAGGTGTCAATCCACTCTTCAATTTGTCATTTACTTATCCATTCAAATGATGATTGAGCGCCTGCTGTTCACTGAGTTATGGTTTCCCTCCATGAGTACCTCCGTGCTTCCTCCTTATCACCCTGGGTTATATCAGACAATCAATCATTCAGTGTGCATTTATAGATATCTAACTGTCAGTGACTGTGCTCCTGCTATGAAGTCTATGAAACTGCTCCAGTGAATCCACTTGGGAAGATTAGATCTGTCCAACTTATCATTGAACAATGGATGATAAATGCTGAACAAATGACCAAGACAGAAAGCGATGTAGTTCAGGAAGAGATCGCTGTGGGCTAAGTGACCAGTCAAGAACGACTTCCTGGACATGCTGGATACGAGTAGTAGTCATATTAACTAGGAAAGGCCCCCTCCAAAAAAAAAAAAAAAAGCGTAAGGAAAGGCATGATGACCTGTATTAAAAGGGCATGTTGACAGAACAGGGATCTGACAAAACTGGTTTAGGCACTCCTAGCTGAGAGCAACTCCAAATACTACAGTGCTAGCCGGGCATGGTGGTGCATACCTGTAATCCCAGTACTTGGGAGGCAGAGACAGGAGGATTGCAGGTTTGAGACCAGCCTCAGCAACTTAGCAAGACTCTCAGCAACTTAGGGAGACCTTATTTCCAAATCAAAAATAAAAATAGGGCCAGGCATGGTGGTGCATGCCTGTAATCCCAGTACTTGGGAGGCTGAGACAGTAGGATTGCAGGTTCGAAGCCAGCCTCAGCAACTTAGTGAGATTGTCAGCAACCTAGCAAGACTGTTTCAAACTAAAAAATAAAATAGGGCTGGGAATGTAGCTCAGAGGTAGAATGTCCCTGGGTTCCAGCCAAAGTACCACCAAAACAAATAAATAAATAAATAGAATAAAAAATAAATAAAAATAGGGCTGGGAGTGTAGCTCGGAGGTATACTGCCCCTGGGTTCAATCCCCAGTACCACAATACATGCATACATACATTACGACAGTGCTGCTCTGAAAATGAATCCCCTGAAGACCCCGGTATAAAGAAGCCCGGTGTTCTTCTGCTTTCCTTCTTGCTGGGTCTCGCAGTGGGAAGGGCTCTATCCTGTGTCCCCATTGGAAGCCAAGGTCCTGCTTTCCCACCACATTCCTGCCTTCCCATTTCCCAACAGCTGGGCCCTTAGTCCTTCTGGGACCCTGAATTTCAAATAGATTATCTTGAGTGACTTTACTCCTGGGGGAGTGTAGGATGTTGTCCATGTTAACACCAGTGAATCCCATAAACACAGCCCCTTTTACTGTAAAGTAAGTTCCTTGATCAGAAACAATGTTGTATGGTGTACCATGCTGGTGAAGAAGGCATTAAGTAAGGCCATGGATAGTGTTTCTGGCAGAGGCATGGAGGGCAAAAATGGCAGATCAATGAGGGCAAATTACCAAATTGCTATTCATTAGTAAGAGTAATAGAAGGGGAAGATGGGCACGGTGGCACATTCCTGTAATCTCAGTACTTGGGAGGCTGAGACAGGAGGATCACAGGTTTGAGGCCAGGCTCAGCAATTTAGCAAGACCCTCAGATACTTAGGGAGATCCTGTTTCAAATTAAAAGTAAAAAAGGGCTGGGGGTGTAGCTCAGAGGTAAAATACCCCTGGATTCAATACCCAGTATCAGAAAGAGAGAGAGAGAGAGAGAGTGTGTGTGTGTGTAATAGAAGGGGGCGATGTAATCAACCTGCCATGGAGTGGCAGTCTTTTCTTGCTGAATATGGTGCTGAATTGCTGGCTCATGCTATGTGGACTTGAGGGCTCAAAGTCAGGCTGACATTCAGCACTGGCAGTAGCCAAATCAACTTTGTTGAGGGGAAGCCCTTATTAAGTCCATGAATGTAGTGTGAGTACTGAAGCATTTCAGAAAAGAAACAGGGAGTCACAAGATGGGTAATCTTGTCCACTGACCATTCAAACTTCTCAACCTCCAAGGCTATTTTATACTCATTCACAAAGGATAAGAATATTCTGGTTCCATTCCAATATATTCATTCACATACACTTCCCTTAAATCTCCAGCTACCAATTCCTAGGTGTTCTGTTCTTCCTTCCAAGTTTTTAAGCATACGACCATACCCATAGCCCCTGCCCTTGAATTTGTATAGGTGTGCATCTCAGTCCATCTCTCTTACCTGGCAAATGGACCATGAGATACATTGAGAAAAGTTATGCTCAGTAGGAGAATTTCATCTTCATTGTCTTTTAGGACACACCAAGGTAGACTGCTGTTAACAGTTCCGTTTCTGTTTGTTTGTTTTTTTATTTGTTTTTTGGTACTGGGGATTGAACCCAGGGGCATTCTACCTCCGAGCTACACCCCCAGCCCTATTTTTATTCTTTATTTTGAAACAGGGTCTCGCTAAGTTGCAGAGGGCCTCATTAAGTAGCTGAGGCTGGTCACGAACCTGTGATCCTCCTGTCTTAGCCCCCCAAGTACTGGGATTACGAGCGTGTGCCACCATGCCTGGCTTGACACATGTGTTCTAGAACTGGAAAATAAGCTCCATGATGATTCAGGGGACAGCTACTTTGGTGTGGTTTTTGGGAGTCTGGTGGTCAGAAGCTTGCCAGAATAACCTCTCCAAAGTGAAAGACAAGTTGTTTTGTGGTTAGACCAGGCAATGTCTTGGTCCCAACCATACTCCCCTGCCCCTCTGCATGAGGTGAGCTGTCTCAGTGATCTCAGTGAGATGGGTCCCACCGTGGCTTATACTCACTAGGCAATGGGTATGGTGATGGGTGTGACTGAATCCTGCAATGCCCCTGGGCTCAGTCCCCAGTAACCCACACACACTCACACACAGAATAACAGACAATAGTTAGTTTGTTCATCGCCTCTGCTCCTAATAAGAAAAGAGAATACTTTTTTTTTTTTTTTTTTTGGTGGTGGCGCTGGGGATTCTACCTCCCACCTACACCTCCAGTCCTTTTTATTTTTTATTTGGAAACAGGGTCTTGCTACATTGCTGAGGCAGGTCTCAAAACTGTGATCCTCCTGTCTCAGCCTCTCAAGTTCTAGGATTATAGGCATGCATCACCATGCCTGACTAAGAATCATTATATAACAGTGTTAGGGGTAATCCCTGATGGGGATAGGAAGATGTTTTGTGTGGTTTGAATATTTAACAAGTGTCTTGGTCACCATTCTCACTGCTATCGTCTACAAGACCTGACCATACAACCTAGAGGAAGGAATTTTTATTTGCTCACAGTTTCCTTGGAAATCCTGGGTTCAGTCCATGTGAGGCCAGGGTCTGGAGTTCAGGGCATGGCGGCAGGAAGTAGAAAGAGGGAGAGCACAAGGTCTTTGCTCCTCACATCATGGAGGCCGGAAGCAGAGAATGCAGGGCCAGCAAGGGGAGGAAGAACCATATATAATCCCAAGGCTGCACCCCCAGAGACGCACCTTCTCCAGCCACACCCCGCCGGCCCTGGCCACCACCCAGATAAATCCATGTCAACCCTGAGCTGAATACATAAGCTCTTCAAGGGGCACTCTATATCTAACCATGACAAGTGTTTATTATTTTTTGAAATTAAAACTTTTTTCCTGACAAGAATTTATGCTCCATGCCCATTGTATGTATGTTGAAATAGACCTGATAATATAATCCAAGGAAAATCCTGGCCGTGCACTTTCCAGCCCACTCCTGTGGAAGAGTTAGGTGGCTTTCTATTAAGTATGCAGACTGACTAGGAGCTTTCCTTTCATAAAGGGCATCGATTCTGGGTGAATTATACATAACTATACCATGAACTTCCACACTTCAAGTCCTCAGATATAATCTTGAATTATCTGGTGTTGAATTATCAGCAAAGTTTAGTTGTAAAAATCATATTCAGGGTAACAAGAACTGCCTGGTAGGAATGAACCTATTCTCTAGTCATTCTAAGTTTGTCAGGTTTGGAGACAGCTCCTCGGAGAGATTTCTGGACCACATTGTCTGAATGCACCTCTTTCCCATCATATGACCTGTTTCTGATCTGCCTTTGGCCTTTGCCTTCAATCTACACTGAGGAGTGCTTTAAGAAATAGTTGCATAAGCTGGGCATGGTGGCACATGTCTGTAATCTCAGTTCTTGGGAGGCTGAGACAGGAGGATCACAGCTTTGAGGACAGCCTCAGCAACTTAGTGAGACCCTCAGCAACTTAGCGAGACCTTGTTTCAAAATAAAATAAATGAAATGGGGCTGGGGTATAGCTCAGAGGTAGAATGCCCACGTTCAGCCTCTAGTACCAAAATAAAAAAAAGAGGAAGAAAGAGAGAAATAGTCGCATTACATTCACTGTTGAATACACTGTAGGTTTGTTGTTGAGAATGATGGGATTTGGGACATGCTATCCCAAAATATGGGCATATGACTATTTAATTTTTAATATTTATTTATTTATTTATGATGCTGGGGATTAAACCCAGGGGCATTCTACCCCCGATCTGTACCCCAGCCCTATTTTATTTATTTATTTTTGTGGTACTGAGGATTGAACCTAGGGACATTCTACCTCTGAGCTACACCCTCAGCCCCATTTTATTTTTTATTTTGGAATGGGGTCTCACTAAGTTGAAGAGGACCTCACTAAGTTGCTGAGGCTGTCCTTGAACCTGTAAACCTCCTGTCTCAGCCTCCCAAGTACTGGGATTACAGGTGTGCACCACCATGCTCGGCTTATTTTGTTTTTTATTTAGAAACAGGGTCTCACTAAATTGCTGAGAGCCTCGCTAAGTTGCTGAGACTGGCTTTAAATCTGTGATCCTTCTGTCTCAGCCTCTCAAGTACTGGGATTACAGGTGTTGAATATTTTAACCTGAAGAAATTTGAGAAAGAGCCCGTACAGGACAGATTTTTCTGGTCTTCTCCTGAAGCATGTTGTAGGACCGGTATGTGAAAGGTACCTGCCCTTTGTCCCAGGAAAGGAGCATCCGTGTCTCCCATAGGCTCAGAGATGCCAAAAGGAGTCTGGATGAACAGACCTTGCTCTTCCCCAGTACATTACACTTAGCTCATAGCTTTGCTTTGTCTTAGCACATTTCTTTTCCTGTTCATCACGTTTAGTGTAAAAACCTTAGATTTAACTGCGTCTTTAAATCTTCATTTCCTTATGAAGGTTCCCATGTCACATAAAAGCTAAATAAATGTGTATGCTTTTCTCTTGTTAATCTATCTTTTGTTACAGTGGCCCCAGCCAATGAATATAAAATGGGTAGAAGAAAAAGATGTTTTTCCTCCCCTACATGAACATTGTCTACATACCACAAGATAGTAAACGTTAGTTTCTTTTTGTAAGGGACAGTCTACTTCTGAGATACACCCCAGCCCTTTTTATTTTTTAATTTGAAACAGGCTCTCACTAAGTTGCTGAGGGTCTCGCTAAGTAGCTGAGGCTATCCTCAAACCTGTATTCCTCCTGTTTCAGTTTCCCAAGTACTGGGATTACAGGCATGCTCCACCAAGTCCAGCTATGACCCAACTTTTCTAAGACTAGTTTCTAGGGTGCAAAACTGATCCTTAAGCCGGGCGTGGTGGCGCATGCTTGTAATCCCAGTACTTGGGAGGCGGGGACCGGAGGATCTGGGTTCACGGCCAGCCTCAGCTATTTAGTGAGGCCTCTGCAACTTAGTGAGACCCTGTTTCAAAATAAAGAATAAAAATAGGGCTGGGGGTGTAGCCCGGAGGTAGAATGCTCCTGGGTTCAATCCCCAGTACCACACACACACACACACACACACACACACACACAAAACGATCCTTAAGTGCATGGTAATGCTGAACTACCTACCAATCTTCCATTAAAATTAAAAAGTTAAGCTAAACTTTCTTGAGGGACCAGCATATTGGAAATTTCCATTTATTCAAAACTAAAGCCATCTATAGAAAAAGAGTCCTTAGAGATTTATAAAAGCAAAACAAAACTCAATGATAGAGTGCTTGCTTACTACACACGATGCCCTGGGTTTGATCCCCAGCACTGCAAAAAAAAAAAAAAATCATCAAATTATGCACTGTCAACACAGTCTCAGGTGTAAATAGTCCTGTGAGCAATAACTTAGAGGGAACGGTGTCTGCCTTATCCCTTTAATGGTTTTGTTAAAATCCACAGAATACTTAAGATATATGAGACATTTTCATTTTTTTTTCCAGCACTAGGACTAAACCCATGCTCTTGCACATGCCAGGCAGGTGCTCTACCACTGAGCTATATGCCCAGCCTATAAGACACTTTCATATACTGTATACTGCCAGGCGTGGTGGCGCACGCTTGTAATCCCAGTACTTGGGAGGCTGAGACCGGAGGATCCGGGTTCGCGGCCAGCCTCAGCTACTTAGGCCCTCCGAAACTTAGTGAGACCCTGTTTCAAAATAAAGAATAAATAAATAGGGCTGGGGGTGTAGCTTGGAGGTAGAATGCCCCTGGGTTAAATCCCCAGTACCACAAAAAAAAACCCAGATACTGTATACTATTTTATTTAATCCATACAACAAAATTGGAGCATGAATACAGTTATAATTTGTTTTTCTATTTTAAGGATGAGAAAACTAGAAACTAGAGAAATTAAGTAATTTACCCAAGGTCATAGAGCTAAATAATTATAGAGATGGTATTCAAATTCAGGCAGCCTAGCTGGGCATGTACACGTCTATAATCCCAGTACATGGGAGGCTGAGACAGGAGGAATGCAGGCTCGAGGCCAGCCTCAGCTACTTAGTGAGGCCCTATTTTCAAATGAAAAATAAAGAGGTCTGGGGGTGTAGCTCAGAGGTAGCACAACACTGGGTTCAGTCCTCAGAAACCCCCAAACAAATAAATAAACAAAAAAACTCAAAAATAAACATAAACTTTGCCTAGAGAGATAAAAGAGTCTTTCTCCCTGATGGCCTTGATAGGGGCTCGGGACTGTGAGATCTGTACATTATAAAGAGAAGAGAAATGCCAACAGACTTGCATATCTGTAGAAC
This sequence comes from Glis glis, assembly GCA_004027185.1. Classification (NCBI taxonomy): domain Eukaryota; kingdom Metazoa; phylum Chordata; class Mammalia; order Rodentia; family Gliridae; genus Glis; species Glis glis. The sequence continues at coordinate 18,226 of PVJS01023059.1, read as the reverse complement.
TTTGTTAGAGTCTGTAAAGAGGGAGAGTATAATATGGTACCAACTGTCAGTACTTCTGCTTTAATATGAAAACTAACTTTGGAACAAAATCAGACTCACACTGGGATGGAATAGGATGTCCTAGACATGACGAGTTCTAACTTGGTGTGGGGTTGTTAAGAAGCAGGCCCTCCAATTCCGCTGAGTCAATGGACAGGATCTATTTTCAGTTCCCAACTTGTCCTCAGATGCCTTTAAGTCTCGTGCCAAACTGAATCAGCGCAGCATCTGTGGATACCGATTGAGGACTCTAGAATACCTAGGCAGAAAGCAGCAGACAGTGTCTAGATGAGTGTCCAGAAGTGAAGCCGGGCGTGGTGGCGCACGCTTGTAATCCCAGTACTTGGGAGGCTGAGACCGGAGGATCCAGGTTCGCGGCCAGCCTCAGCTACTTAGTGAGGCCCTCTGCAACTTAATGAGACCCTGTTTCAAAAAAGAATAAAAAATAGGGCTGGGGGTGTAGCCCAGAGGTAGAATGCCCCTGGGTTCAATCCCCAGTACCTCAAAAAAAAAAAAAAAAAAAAAAGAAGTGAAGAAAACTGGCCAACTCTCTAGTCATGAGGCTGAACCATTTGTGAACAGTGGGGAAAGGAATGGCCTGCTCTGGTTGGCCCAACTCCACATTCCCTGGGCATAAAGACCAGGCGTCTTTAGCTGGACACTGTGTGGCCTGAGAATCAAGGTTTCCTTATAGACTTCTTTGCTGGGTGCATGACCTTGGTTTCCTGACCTCTCGCCCAGGCTGTGCTCTTAGCTCCTGAACTCCCCCTTTGCTCCCTGGGTTCCTAACCACCTCCCTGGCTTTTGGCATTCCTGGTCTCCTAGAACACCCCTTTGGGATTTCTGGTCTCTTTGGCTGCTATCTGCATGCCTATTTTCTTATACACTCTGAGTTCTGCTTTCTTTGGCTTCTGGATCAATTATTTTTTATGTCCTTTGGTTCTTATGTGCTGCCTGTTGCTGCTGCTGCTGCTGCTTTTTATTTTTTTAGCAATGCTGGGGATTGAACCCAGGGCCTCATATATGCTAGGCCAGTGCTCTACAACCAGGTCACATATCAGCCTTAGTGTGTACTCCTTGACTCTTGTTTTTCTGTGCTGGCCCAACTGCCTAGCCCATAGCCTGTGTCTAGCTTCCTTCATCTTCTTGATTTCTTTTTTCATCTGCTTTTGCTAAGTACCACCATGTTCACAATCCCAGAACTGATAGATACTTAGAGCCTGAAGTGGAGCAATCAAGAGGAAATGCCTTTTTGGAAAGAGGAAATGCAGGATTAGAGTAGAGGCAGCTTAGCCTTCTTTAGAACTGAATCTCAGGGCAGCAAAAATGGAAAACATAAAGTGAAAAAGATCTGAATTCAAGTAGACGAATTTTTATTTTATTTATTTATTTTTGTGGTACTGGGGATTGAACCTAAGGGCATTCTACCTCTGAGTTACACCCCCAGCCCTGTTTATGTTTTGTTTTTGAAACAGGGTCTCACTATGTTGTTGAGAGTCTTGCTAAGTTGCTGAGGCTGGCCTCAAACTTGCAATCCTCCTATCTCAGCTTCCCAAATACTGAAATTACAGACGTGCACCACCATGCCCAGCTCAAATAGAAAGAATTTTATTGTAATACAAGTAATAAAATAATCATCATAAAAAAATAATTAAGCCAGGCATGGTGGCACATGTACGGGTAAGCACATGTACTGGTAAGCCCAGTACTTGGGAGGCTGAGACAGGAGGATTGCAGGTTTGAAACCAGCCTCAGCAATTTAGCAAGACTCTCAACAACATAGTGAGACCCTGTTTCAAAAACAAAAAAATAAAAAAAGGGCTGGGGATATAGCTTGGAGGTAGAATGCCCCCCGGGTTCAATCTCTAGTACCTCAAAATAAATAAATAAATAAATAAATAAATAAATAAATAAATAAATGAATAAAGCCGGGTGTGGTGGTGCACGCTTGTAATCTCAGTACTTGGGAGTCTGAGACAGGAGGATCACAGGTTCAAGGACAGCCTCAGCAAGTAGTGAGACTCTCATTAACCTAGTGAAACCCTGTTTCAAAATAAAAATAAAATAGGGCTGGGGGTGTAGCTTGGAGGTAGAATGCCCCTGGGTTCAATCCCCAGTACCACACACAAAAACCACAAAAATAAAATAAAATAAAAATAAATTAAAAAATAGGATCATCTAGAGGTCATTATATTTTTCTCTCTCAATGAAGTGTCACTAAGTTGCCTAGTCTGGTGTTAAATTCATGATTCTCCTGCCTCAGCCTCCCAAGTAGCTGGGACTACAGGCCAGCAGCATCATACCTGGTTAATGCTTGATAATATTCTTTCTTTTATATCATAAAAATTAAATTCCTCTCAATTAAATGCCTTTAGCTTGCGATCAAGTTTTGAACATATAAATTTAGGGTGATGTGTGTGTGTGTGTGTGTGTGTGTGTGTGTGTGATGCTGGGGAGTGAACTGAGGGCTTTTCACAGCCTAGACAAGCTCTCTGTATCCTCTGCTTAGCCATACTCCCATCCCTGTATTTAAATATTTAAAAATGGATGTCTGTTAACAAGTACCAATGATAACTTATTTTTAGTGTCCTAAATTTGAACCAATGTTTCATTTTCAATCTAATTGAATTGTGCTATTTTTGAAGTGATATACTGGCTCCTTCTGAAAGGCTTAATTTTAGGTTGTAGGAATTTTTTTTGTGTATGTGTACTGGGGATAGAACCCAGGGGTATGCTACCTCTGAGCTGCACCCCCAGCCCTTTTTTAATTTCTTAGTTTTTTTTTTTTGCGGTACCACGGATTGAACCCAGGGGCATTCTACCTCCACGCTACACCCCCGGCCCTATTTTTTATACTTTATTTTGAAACCGGGTCTCACGAAGTTACGGAGGGCCTCACTAAGGAGAAATAGAGAGAGAGAGAGAGACAGGGAGAGAGAGAGTGAGAGAGCTGAGGCTGGCCGCGAACCCGGATCCTCCGGTCTCCGCCTCCCAAAGTACTGGGATTACAAGCGTGCGCCACCACTCCCGGCCTAATTTCTTAGTTTGAAACAGAGTCTTGCTAAGTTGCTAAATTCAAACCTGTGATCCTCCTATCTCAGCCTCCCAAGTACTGGGTTTACAGGTTTGTGATACCATGCTCAGCTAGGTTGTAGGAATTTAAGAGAATTAATTCTTAAAGTACATATATAGCAAGCAAGCAGTTCCATACTAACAATATGTGTTTTCTTATAAATAAATAGGTAATGCACTCTTGTCCCTTCAAAGGTTATGAATTATGTGACTCTAGAGTTACACAGTTGGAATTGTCCTTAGACTAGAAAAACAAATCTACTCATTTCTCCTTTAAAAATTTTTTTTTTGTGGTACTGGGGATTGAATCCAGGGACATTCTACCCCATGCCCCATTTTATTTTTTATTTTGAAACAGATACTCATTAAGTTGCTGAGGTCCTTACTAAATTGCTGAGGCTGGCCTTAAACCTGGGATCCTTCTGTCTCAGTCTCCCAAGTACTGCAATTATAGGCATGCGCCACCACGCCTGGCATCAGTCATTTCTACTTTTGCCAGAATAATATAACATTTGTTTTACTTTTTTTTTTTTTTTTGCAGTACTGGGGATTGAACCCAGGGGCATTCTACCTCTGAGTCACACCCCCAACCCTATTTTTTATTCTTTATTTTGAAACAGGGTCTCGCTAAATTGCGGAGGGCCTCACTAAGTAGCTGAGGCCAGCCAGGAACCCAGATCCTCTGGTCTCAGCCTCCCAAGTACTGAGATTACAAGCGTGCGCCACCACGCCCGGCTTTTATTTTACTTTAAAGTCAATAGAGCTGGGCATGGTGGCCCATGCCTGTAATCCCAGGATTTGGGAGGCTGAGACAGGAGGAAAACAGGTTTGAGGTCAACCTCAGCAATTTAGTGAGACTCTCAGCAACCTAGGGAGACTATTTAAAAAAAAAAAAAGCCGGGCATGGTGGTGCATGCATGTAATCCCAGTACTTGGGAAGCTGAGATAAGAGGATTGCAGGTTCAAGGCCAGTCTCAGCTACTTAGTAAGGCCCTCCATAACTTAGTGAGACCCTGTTTCAAAATAAAGGATAAAAAATAGGGTTGGGGGTGTAGCTCAGAGATAGAATGCCCCTGGGTTCAATCCCCAGTACTGCAAAATAAATAAGTAAATAAATAAATAAATAAATAGCCGGGCATGGTGGTGCATGCCTGTAATCCCAGTATTTGGAGGCTGAAATAGGAGGATCACAGGTTCGAGGACAGCCTTAGCAAGTAGTGAGACTCTCATCAACCTAGTGAGACCCTGTTTCCAAATAAGAAATAAAAAAAATGGGCTAGGGGTGTACCTTGAAGGTAGAATGACTCTGGGTTCCATCCCCAGTACCACAAAAATAAAATAAAATAATTAATAAATAAAAAGGGGTAGGGATGTAGCTTGGAGGTAGAATGTTCCTGGGCTCAATCCCCAGTACCACAAAAATAAATAAGTGAACAAATAATAAATAAGTAAATAAATAAATAAAGCAAGGCAATATAAATGGGTAGGGAGTGATGGACTTTTGCCGGTGTGCTTTCATAGTGTGACCTGGGGCAAGTTACTCAACCTCTCCACCTGAGAAAGACTTTCAGCACCATTAGCCCCACCATCTGTGACCTAGGGACAAGTCATTCTTGCCAATGTTTTCACCTGGATGAAATACTAAGCTTGAGCTCTCCCCATGAGCCCGAGGGCCTTACGCAGCCTAGGAAAGCCCTCTATACCCCTAGCCTTGAACTGAAATTTTTTTTTTTTTTGCAGTACTGGGAATTGAACCCAGGGGCATTCTACCTTCGAGCTACACCCCTAGCCCTATTTTTTATTATTTATTTTGAAACAGGGTCTCACTAAGTTGCGGAGGGCCTCACTAAGTAGCTGAGGCTGGCCGCGAACCCGGATCCTCTGGTCTCAGCCTCCCAAGTACTGGGATTACAAGCGTGCACCACCACGGCCGGCTGAATTTTTTTTTAATGGATATCTTTTCACAAGCACCTTCACTATTCTTCTGAGTAGACTATTCCAAAATTTAACTCCCAGTTACCTGCACAGCGCAATTGATCTCGAGGTTTGGAGCCCTGCTCTGGAGACACTCCAGGGAGAACGTGAGCCGTCTTGAGAGTGAGATGCACTTTTGAAGCCCTGGGTCTTCTTTTTTTTTTTTTTTTGCGGTACCGGAGATTGAACGCAGGGGTGTTCTACCTCTGCGCTACACCCCCAGCCCTATTTTTTATACTTTATTTTTGAAACCGGGTCTCACGAAGTTGCGGAGGGCCTCACTAAGTAGAGAGAGAGAGACAGACAGGAAGAGAGAGAGAGAGAGAGAGAGAGAGAGAGCTGAGGCTGGCCGCGAACCCGGATCCTCCGGTCTCCGCCTCCCAAAGTACTGAGATTACAAGCGTGCGCCACCACGCCCGGCCTGGGTCTTCTTTTAAAGGAAACTTGGTGAAGAGTGGGTATGGGGAGGTATGTGGGATGACGTCAGTCTGGTGATTACAACACAGAGACTTTTTCAAAAAACGTGAAGCTGGGCATGGTGGCACATGCCTGTAATCCTAGTACTTGGGAGGCTGAGATAGGAGGATCACAGGTTCAAGGCCAGTCTCAGCAATTTAGTGAGGCCTTCAGGAACTTAGAGAGATCCTGTTTCTAAACAAAAATAAAAAGGGCTGGGGGTATGGCTTGGAGGTATATTGCCCCTGGATTCAATCCCCAGTACTACCAAAAAAAAAAAAAAAATCAAAACCATGATAACAGGCGCCTTTCTGATTGACGGTGCTGCCCTCATTGATGCTGCTGGTGCTGGTGAATGTGAACTCGTCTCTCCAAGAGTAGCAGGCCCATGAGCACGTACTGCTGGGTTACACACTAGTTGTGAAACAACTGATTAATTTTTTATTTTCTGCAATACTGGGACATTGAACCCAGGGCTTTGCACACTGAGCTACCTCCCCAGCCATCTCACTAAGTTGCCCAGGCTGGCATTGAACTTGCGGTTCTCTTGCCTCGGTCTCCCGAGTAGCTGGGATTACAGGCTAGCGCCACCATGCCTCGCCGAAACAACGAATTTTTGGTGTTAACAAAATGGATTCCACTGAGCCACCTATAGCCAGAAGAGATACAAGGAAATCATTAAGGAAGTCAGTGCTTACATTACGAAATTAGGCAGCCAGGCGTGGTGGAGCACGCTTGTAATCCCAGTATTTAGGAGGCTGACACAAGAGGATCACAGGTTTGAGGACAGCCTCAGCAAGTAGTGAGACTCTCATCAACCTAGCGAGACCCTATTTTCAAGTAAAAATAAAATAGGGCTGGGGGTATAGCTCAGAGGTAGAATGCCCCTGGGTTCAATCCCCAGTAACACATACACACAACACACACACACATACACACACACACACACACACATACACGCACACACAGATTTTTGTCTGTAGCCCTGACACAGTAGCATTTGTGCCAATTTCTGGTTGGACTGGCGATAACGTGTTGGAGTCGAATCCTTACATGCCCTGGTTCACAGGGTGGAAAGTCACCCATAGAGACAACAATGCCAGCGCAACCATGTGCTCCAAGCTCTGGATTGCATCTTACCACCAACTCATCCAACTGGCAAGCCCTTGCATCCCTCCCTCCAGGATGTCTACAAAATTGATTTTATTGGTCCTGTCCCCATGGGCAGAGTGGGGACTGGTATTCTCAAACCTAGCATGGTGGTCATGTTTGTTCCAGTCAACCCCACAGCTGAAGTGAAGCCTGTTGAAATACAACATGGAAGCCAGGCGTGGTGGTGCACGCTTGTAATCCCTGAACTTGGGAGGCTGAGACCAGAGGATCCGGGTTCACGGCCAGCCTCAGCTACTTAGTGAGGACCTCCTCAACTTAGTGAGACCCTGTTTCAAAATAAAGAATAAAAACTAGGGCTGGGGGTGTAGCTCGGAGGTAGAATGCCCCTGGGTTCATCCCCAGTACCACAAAAAAAAAAAAAAAAGAAAGAAATACAACGTGGAGCTTTGAGTGAAGCTCTTCCTGGGGACAATGTGGGCTTCCATGCCAAGAATGTGCTGTCAAAGATGTTTGTAGTAGAGCCGCCTACAGTGGCATATGACTGTGATCCCAGTACTTGGAAGGCTAAGATAGGAAGGTCACGGATTTGAGGCCAGCCTCAGCAATTTAGTGATACCCTCAGCAACTTAGAGGGACCCTATTTCAAAATAAAAATTAAAAAGGGCTGGGGGTGAGGCTCAGAGGTAGAATGCCTCTGGGTTCAATCCCAGTACCATAAAAAAAAAGTTAGTATTAGCCGGGCGTGGTGGCGCACACTTGTAATCCCAGTACTTTGGGAGGCAGAGATCGGACAGGGTTCGTGGCTAGCCTCAGCTCTCTCTCTGTCTCTCTCTGTCTCTCTCTCCTGTCTCTCTCTCTCTCTCTCTCTCTCTCTCTCTCTCTCTACTTAGTGAGGCCCTCTGCAACTTCGTGAGACCCAGTTTCAAAATAAAGTATAAAAAATAGGGCCGGGGGTGTAGCACGGAGGTAGAATGCTCCTGTGTTCAATCCCCGGTACCGCAAAAAAAAAAAAAAAGTTAGTATTAGAGCCAGGCACACTGGCATATGCTTGTAATCATAGTACTTGGGAGGTTGAGACAGGAGGATCATAGGTTCAAGGCCAGCCTTAGCAATTTAGGGAAACCCTGTTTGAAAATTAAAAAAATAATTTAAAATGGTTGGGGGTGCCGGGTGTGGTGGTGCACAATTGTAATCCTAGTACTTGGGAGGCTGAGACAGGAGGATCACAGGTTTGTGGTCAGCCTCAGCAACTTGGAGAGGCCCTGTTTCAAAATAAAAAAGAATAAAATAGGGCTGGAGGTGTAGCTCAGAGGTAGAATGCCCCTTGGCTCTATCCCCAATACCACACACACACACACACACACACACACACACACACACACACACATAAAATAAAATGGTTGGGGGTGTAGCTCAGAGATACAATCTCTGAGTACCAATCTCTAGTACCAAAAAAGTTCAATCTCTAGTACCAAAAAAGAAGTTCGTAGTAGCAATGTGACTGGTGATAGCAGAAATGACCCGCTGATGGCAGCAGCTGACATCACTGTTCAGGTGATCACCCTAAGCCATCAGACAAATCAGCACTGGCTTGGCCCCTGCCCTGGATCAACACACAGCTCACATTGTTTGCAAGCTTGCAAAACTGAAAGAAAAGATTGACCGCTGCTCTGGTAACGAAGCTGGAAGATGGCCCTAAGTTCTTGAAATCTGTTGATGCTGACACTATTGATATGCTTCCTGGGCAACCCATGTGTGTTGCGAGTTTCTCTGACTATCCTCTGGATCATCTTGCTGTTTGTGACAAGATGGACAGTTGCTCTGGGTGTCATACAAGCAGTGGACAAAAAGGCTTGCTGGAGCCGGGCCTGGTGGCCCATGCCTGTAGTCCCAGTATTTAGGAGGCTGAGACAGGAAGATCATAGGTTCAAGGCCAGCCTCAGCAACTTATGAGACCCTGTTAAAAAAAAAAAAAGAATAAAAAATAGGGCTGGGGAATAGCCTGGAGGTAGAATGCCTCTGGGTTCAATCCCCAGTACCGCCCCCCAAAATAATAATAATAAAAAAGTAAAATAGGACTGGAATGTAACCCAGAGATAGAACGCCCCTGCATTCAATCCTTAGTAACACACACACACACACACACAGGCTTGCTGCTCAGATACCTCAGAAGGCTAGATGAGTATATCCCTAATACCTGCCATCCAGTCTTATGTCAGTGGTGGAAGAACAGTGTCAGAACTGTTTGTCTCAATTGGTTATTTAAGGTTAATAGTAAAAGACTGGTTAATGATAACACTGCATTATAAAGTTTTCAGAAGGACCTTTCATGGGCCATTTGTTGTTGTTTGGGTATCTGGCAGTTTTGAGTTACTACTTTTTATTTTTACTTACTTATTTTGCTACTGGAGATTGAACCTAGGGGCATTCTCCCTCCAAGCTACACCCCCAACCCTTTTTATTTTTTGTTTTGAAATAGGGTCTCACTAGATTGCTGAGAGTCTTGCTAAATTGCTGAGACTGGTCTTGAACCTGCTATCCTCCTTGTCTCAGCCTCCCAAAGTACTAGGATTATAGGCATCTGCCAAGTTATTACTTTTTGTGTGTGTGTGAAATATTGGAGATTGAACCCAGGGACATTTTACCTCCGTGCTACACCCCCAGCCCTATTTTTTATTCTTTATTGTGAAACAGGGTCTCACTAAGCTGCAGAAAGCCTCACTAAGTAGCTGAGGCTGGCCATGAACTTGCAATCCTCCTGTCTCAGCCTCCCAAGTACTGGGATTACAAGCATGTGCCACCACACCGGCTTGAACATGGTATTTTATTTTATTTATTTTTTGGTTGTTTTTTTGCGGTACTGGGGATTGAACCCAGGGGCATTCTACCTCCGAGCTATACCCCCAGCCCTATTTTTTTTGTGTGTGTGGTACTGGGGATTGAACCTTCAGCATTCTACCTCCGAGCTACACCCCCAGCCCTATTTTTTTATTCTTTATTTGGAAACAGGGTCTCGCTAACTTGCGGAGGGCCTCACTAAGTAGCTGAGGCTGGCCGCGAACCTGGATCCTCCGGTCTCCGCCTCCCAAGTACTGGGATTACAAGCGTGCGCCACCACGCCTGACCTCAACATGGTATTTTAAACATCTGGTTTTTTTTAGACATTGTATGTATGTTTAGTGCTTACTATGTACTAAGCATTATGTTAAGCATTTTTAAATTTTTAATTATTTTCTCTGAATATTTATTTCACCTTCTTTGTCTTTTTTTGTTTTGTTTTGTTTTGGGGATTGAAGCCAGGGGCACTCTACAACTGAGCCGCATGCCCAGTCCCTTTTATTTTTTATTCTGAGACAGGATCTCACTTAATTGTGCAGGCTGCCCTTAGACTTGTTTGTGATCCTCCTGCCTCAGCTTCCCTGAGATGCTAAGCACTTTATAACACATAACCTCATCTAATCCTCACCCAGGCTAATTAGCCCATTACTAGAGATGAAACTGAGGCATAGAGATTTTAAGTAATTTTTCAACAGTCACACAGCTAGAAAAAGGCAGAACTAGACAGAGTCTGTCTCCTGTGGTTCATCTAGAGCTCTAATCACTACATGGAAAAAAAACATGGAAAATACTGAGGAAAAGATGAGAAATGTGCTCTGCAAGAAGTTCAGAAGGCTTCATTTCATTTTCTGAACTGGTTGGTTCTAACTGGATTTTACTGGTAATCAACAAGGAAACATCTGGGGCCTCTAAGATCTTCACTGTCATCTGAGAGAAATGGGTGTTTCCTGGCCTTGGATGGTTATTCCTGTGCGCAAGAGCACTGGGAAGTGTTTAGGGCTGGTCACCAGAAGGAAGAAAGCACTTCAAATCACCCAGTGAACAGAGCTCCCGCAGTGCCACCAGAGCGTCTCCTACTGCCTTGTCTCTATGCACGTCTCCTCTTCTGTGGAGAACATGGCACATGCTGATAAACAAAATTAAAGAGCAGTGAAACCATATTGTAAAATGCTGTTTTAGTAGTATGACATTGATGGTCTACCCAAAAACCCTGAGACTACTTCCAGACACTGACAATATTCTCAGTCTCAGGACAAGTTCATAATCTTCTGAAGATGATAAGCCACCATGGTAAAGTGGTCCCTTCAATAACTTCCATATGACGAGTTTCATGTGATACTCATTTGTGTGTGTGTGTGTGTGTGTGTGTGTGTGTGTATTTGTGTGTGCGGCGGGGGTACAGGGATTGAACCCAGGGGTGTTCTACCTCCGAGCTACACCTCCAGCCCTATTTTATGCTGTATTTGGAAACAGGGTCTCACTAAGTTATGGAGGGCCCCACTAAGTTGCTGAGGCTGGCCATGAACCTGCAATCCTCCTATCTCAGCCTCCCAAGTACTGAGATTACAGGTGTGCTTGCACACACTCTCTTTTTCTCTCTCTCTCTCTCTTTTTTTCGGGGGGTGCAGTGCTGGGGATAAAACCCAAGGTCTCTCGAATGCTCTACCCCTGAGCTACACCCTTGCTTGGGTTTGCTTGTAATGGAATCATTACTCCACAGCCACATTTCCGTTCTTCCATCCTCCCACCAGTCCTCTCTTTGCTTCCCATTACAAGAAGCTCCTGTTTGAGTACACTTTCCCAAATCACTTGGTATGACTTTAACTCAGAGGTCATGAAGTCAAATGCCTACCAGGACCAGACAGGAAAGATAAATAAATGCTGGAGGTGGTGGAGCAGGAAAAGTAGGGAGAGAGAGGGCGCTGCAAAGCGTGAATCAGGGGCTTGATTAACTCATCTTCCAGAAATCTGGGTGTTTATGTAAAATGTCCCAATTTGTAAATGTTGAACTGGCCAAATGAAACATGTCTGCCCAGGATTGCCATTCGCAGGAACCTACGGTCTTGCTGGTACTGAATTGCAAGACTAAAAAGCACAACAGGTTTCTGAAGTATCCTTGAAGACTGTGCATCAAGTGCTGTGATCCAACCCTGCAGTTCAGGCAAAAGGGAAGGAGGGGTTCTTATGAGGAGTGTGATTTGATATTGGTCCAATTAACACCTTCTCATTAATCTAATTAGATTTAGATTCTGCAGTTTTTTAAAACTGTAATAAAGTAATCCATTTCTATAAGGGGGAATTAAATGTATATTTAATTAAAACAACTTATTCAAAAAATGCTTATTCAATTTTGCTTTTATTTATATAAAGAAACACTGGCAGCCAGGCATGGTGGTACACGTCTGTAATCGCAGCACTTGGGAGGCTGAGACTGGAGGATGGCAGGTTCAAGGCCAGCCTCAGCAACTTAGTGAAACCCTGTTTCAAAACAAAAAATAGAATCGGACTGGGATGTAGCTCAGGGGTAGAATGTCCCTGGGTTCAATCCCCAGTACCACAGAAAAAAAGGAAAAGAAAGAAAAAATAAACACTGGCCCTGGGGCCAGGCGTGGTGGCGCACGCTTGTAATCCCAGTACTTTGGGAGGCAGAGACTGGAGGATCCGGGTTCGTGGCCAGCCTCAGCTCTCTCTCTCCGTCTCTCTCTATTTCTCTCTCTCTCTACCTAGTGAGGCCCTCCGCAACTTTGTGAGACCCAGTTTCAAAATAAAGTATAAAAAAAAAATAGGGCCAGGGGTGTAGCTCGGAGGTAGAACGCCCCTGGGTTCAATCCCCATACCGCAAAAAAAAAAAAAAAAAAAAACACCGGCCCTGGAGGAATGAAATTAAAATTAATGAAAAGAATTAACTTTGTAGGGTTAGGACAAGATAGAAAGGCACAGGGATGGAAATGAGACTTCTCAATGTATACCTTTTATTTCTTTTTATTTTGTTAAATTAGTTTTAATTTTTTTTTGGTACTGGGGATAGAACTCCAGGCTTCACATATGCTAGTCAAGTAATCTACCACTGAGCTATACCCCCAGCCCTAGTTTTTATTTTTTAACCAGGTGAAACTGTTACATATTCAAAATTAAAATAAAAAATATTTCTTTTTTTTTTTTGCGGTACCGGGGATTGAACCCAGGGGCGTTCTACCTCCGCGCTACACCCCCGGCCCTATTTTTTATACTTTATTTTTTGAAACCGGGTCTCACGAAGTTGCGGAGGGCCTCACTAAGTAGAGAGAGAGAGAGAGAGAAACAGGGAGAGAAAGAGAGAGAGTGAGAGAGAGAGCTGAGGCTGGCCGCGAACCCGGATCCTCCGGTCTCCACCTCCCAAAGTACTGGGATTACAAGCGTGCACCACCACACCTGGCAAAATATTTCTTATTTATTTACTTTTAGTATTGAAGGCTAAACCCAAGGGCATTGTACCTCTGAGCTACTCACCCAGCTCTTTTTATTTTGAAATAGGGTCTTGCTAAGTTGCTGAAGCTGGCCTGGGAACTTGCGATCCTCCTGTCTCAGCCTCCCAAATACTGAGATTATGGGTGTGCACCACTATGACCAGCTTAAAATAAAAATGTAAATAAAAACGTTAAAATGACAATGTATTACTATAGAGAAGTATAATAATTTGAAAAATAAATTAGAATATAAACAGGCAGCAGTACAAAATTCTGAGGGAACTAGAATTATTAAAGTTCAAAAAGAAAAGGGAACCATGTTACATTTCTGATAGCTAAAGAAATAATTTTGCCATTTACTTTTTTTTTGGTACTGGGGATTGAACCAGGGGCATTCTACCTCTGAGCTACATCCCCAGCCCTTTTATTTTTTTATTTTGAAACAGGGTCATGTTAAGTTGCTGAGGCTGGTCTTGAACCTGTGATCCTCCTGTCTCAGCCTCCCAAGTACTGGGATTATAGACATGCACCACTACACCCGACTCTTCACCTTCTTGTTCTAATGTCAACCTGGGCCATCCCTATGGCTGCTGCTATCCCTGCAGCATTCCCAGGACCATCATATCACTGGCATTGGAGGTGGGAGAGGATCCCTCCTCACTCTGCATTCCTTCTTTCAGGATATTCTCCCTCTCTTTTCCATAATTCCTCCCCTACTCAGTTTTTTTTTCTTAACTCATGTCCTCTGATGTCACATTCCTCATTGTTGTAGCCAACTACTTGCACACAGATCATGGTCGTGTGTGTGTGTGTGTGTGTGTGTGTGTGTGTGTGTGTGGTAGTGCTGGGGTTTGGACTCAGGGTTTGGCACATGCTAGGCAAGCGCTCTACCACTGAGCTACCTCCCCAGCTCAATGTCTTATTTCTCAAGGACTTTCACTTTTGCTACTGGTGCCCTCCCAGCACCTCTCTTGTTCTAAGTCTTATTTTCTAAAATATGTGCACTTATAATCCTATCATACTCTGATCTTGACTCTTCCAATGATCCTGCCTTCCACACCTCGTACCCTGTACTGACCTGGACTAGGACGGGTCACATCCCATCCTAGTCACATCCTAGACTTCGTCACTCTTCCATAATCTCAGCTTCATGCATCCCACTGTAATGGCCATGATGCTATGGTCATTCTGCAGAAGTGGGATGGACTCCTCCCCTCAAATTAGGTTTGGCTATTGAGGCTGATGATGCTACATATGCACGGAGAGAATGAAGAAGCTTATTACTGGCACGACGAGACTCTCTAGGGACAGTACGGCAGGCTCCAAAACTGGTCCATAAATGACTTGAAGGAGCAGAGAAGGGACACTCTCTTAGGGCTTCATGGGGGTTGGGGGTGGTGGGGGTGGTGGAGAGACGTCCTGCTAACACCAAAGGCAGGGTACAAAGAAGCAAGGTAGGGCTTAAAAGCTGCCAGCAAATATAACAAATGGAATCAGACTTTTCATTACATGCCTATCTTCCCAGATCACTCCCTCTTTCCCCTTGCCTCCTATAGTCCCCCCGGACCCACACAGACTTCTAATTTATTGATCCCACCACCTTTTCACTGTCCAGCACCTCTCCATAGCCACCCTTCCCTCTTCTTAAATTCCATGGTGAATTGTAATGACTCCCTTGCTTACATCCTCTCTTCCTTGTTTCTCTCTCCTTACTCTTAGTCCCTGGGTAAAATGTGATTAAGTACAATTCTCAGCTTACGTCCTGGCAGCTGATTATTGCTGGAGAAAAAAAAAGCACAGTCACACTGACTTGCCCCACTTAAATTCATGTCCATGAACTCAAGTGAGCCCTTAATGGCACTCAGCAAGCAGATAATTTTTTTCTAGTCCACTCATCTTGCCATTTTCCTAGGCAGCCATTTCACACCTTCTCTCCTCAAACCTCTACTCATCTTTCCCACTTCCTTTCAGCTGATAACATTACTTCCCATGTTTCTGAGAAGATGGAAACAGAACTTCCAAAGATTCCCTGCCAGGTGTGGTGGCTTACTCCTGGGAGGCTAAGACAGGAAGATTGCAGGTTCACAGCCAGCCTCAGCAACATAGTGAGGCCCTCTGCAATTTAGGGAGACCCTATTTCAAAACAAAACAAAAAATAGGGCTGGGACTGTAGCTCAGAGGTAGAATGCCCTGGGGTTCAATCCCAAGTACCAACTCCCCCCAAGAAACAAAAAACTAAGTTACCACCACCACCCCTGCCTACCTACGTGGGTGCCCGTTTCTGTAGATTTAGTTTCTGTTTCTGTCTACAGATGATCCTGCCACTTGGGTGCTAGATTCCAAGTCCCGCCTCTCTCAAGGACACCGTTCCAGCAATTCTCTCTTCTTGCTCTGACATCAATATTTTCTTCTCTTTTGTATCATACCCATCAAAAACAAACTAGACATTAATTTTTCTTCTCTTTTGTATTATATCCATCAAAAACAAATCATTTCTCCCATATTTTTTCAATCTCCTTTTGACTCCATTTCAACCACCAGTTACTGTCCAATTTTGGGGTTCCCCTTTGCATGAGAATTTCTCAAAAAAAATTGCCTATATTGGGCATCTTCAATCCCCCACCCACCCCCACTGGGGATTGAACCCAGGACCTCACACATGTTGGACAAATGCTCTGTCACTGAGCTACATCCCCAGCTCTTTATTTTTTAGAGAAAATCTTGCTAAATTTCCCAGGCTGGCCTTGAATTTGCAATCCTCCTGCCTCAGCCTCCTGAGCTGCTGGGATTATAGCAGATGTGTGCCCCTGTGCCCAACTCCCATTCTTTTCTTAAACCCACTCCCATCAAGTTTTCCCTCTATTGTTCCATAGAAATGTTCCCAATGGCTAAACCCAAGGGTCAGTTCTCAGTCCTCAGTGTGAACACTCACTCTTCTTGGCTACACTAGCTTCATCTGGCTTTCAGGGCCCTTCACACAGTTCCATTTCCCTGTCTGCTCTTTCTCAGTCTCCTTCGCTGGTTCTCCTCCCTTATTTGCATTATCCCCAGGACTCATCCTTGCTTCTCTTCTTATATCTATGCTCACTCTGCTGGTGATCTTATCCAGATCATGGCTTTAAATGCCTTCTAAATGCTATATCTTTAGCTTGAGCCATTCTCCTTAACCCCATACTGGTATACACAACTGCCTACTGAGAATCTCCACTTCAGTTTCTAATAGATAACTCAAATGCAATATGTACAAAACTGAACTCCTGATCTTCTTCTCAAATCTTCTCCACCTTTAGTTTTCTTTATCTCCCTTGTTTTTTCTCCCACAATCCTTATCTGCTTTCTTATCCTATTTTATTTTGTGTGTGTGTTTTTCAGTACTGGGTATTGAACCCCAGGCTTAGACATGCTAGGCAAGTGCTCTACCACTGAACTATACTCCCAGCCTTTTAAAAGTTTTCTTTTGAGCTGGGCATGGTGGCGTACGCTTGTCATCCCAGTACTTGGGAGGCTGAGACTGGAGGATCTGGGTTCGCAGCCGGCCTCAGCTACTTAGTGAGACCCTGATTCAAAATAAAGAATAAAAAATAGGGCTGGGGGTGTAGCTCGGTGGTAGAATGCCCCTGGGCTCAATCCCCAGTACCGCAAAAAAAATTTTTTTAAAGTTTTCTTTCAGGCCGGGTGTGGTGACACAAGCTTGTAATCCCAGTACTTGGGAGGCTGAGACAGGAGGATAGCAGGTTCCCAGCCAGCCTCAGCTACTTAGTGAGGCCCTCCACAACTTAGTGAGACCCTGTTTAAAAATAAAGAATAAGCCAGGCATGGTGGCATGTAATCCCAGTACTTGGGAGGCTGAGACAGGAGGATTGCAGGTTTGTGGCCAGCCTCAGCTACTTAGTGAGGCCTCTGCAACTTAGTGAGACCCTGTTTCAAAGTTAAAAAAAAAAAAAAAAAAAATAGGACTAGGTGTGTAGCTCGGAGGTAGAATGCCCCTGGTTTCAATCCCCAGTACCAAAAAAAAAAAAAAAAAATTACTTAACTCTCTCTCTCTCTCTCTTTGGTACTGAGGTTGAACCCAGGGACATTCTACATCTGAGCTACACCCCTAGCCCTATTTTATTTATTTGGAAACAGGGCCTCCCTATGTTGCGGAGGCAGGCCTCTTACCTGTGATCCTCCTGTCTCAGCCTCCCAAGTACTGGGATTATAGGCATGCAACACCACGCCCAACTAAAAATTACCTAAATCTTTTAATCCAAACTAAAAAAAAAACAATGAAAAATGGATTTATTTATAAACAATAAAATACCACCCAGGTTTAAAACCTGTGTGTCTGCCGGGTGTGGTGGCGCACGCTTGTAATCCTAGTACTTGGGAGGCGGAGACTGGAGGATCCGGTTCGCGGCCAGCCTCAGCTGGTTAGTGAGGCCTCCGCAATTTAGTGAGACCCGGTTTCAAAATAAAGTATAAAAAATAGGGCCGGGGGTGGAGTTTGGAGGTTGAACTCCCCTGGGTTCAATCCCCGGTACCGCAAAAACAAACAAACAAACAAAAACCCTGTGTGTTCAGAAACTGAAAACACCAGAAGAAGGCATATGTAAAGATTCACGGAGGAAACCACTTCTCAGAGCAACAGGCATGAATGAGCTATCAGTGACCACGGAAACGTTGTTGGCACCATGTGAAAACGTGATATCTGGGGTAAAATGAAGTAAAACCCGCCTCTTCCTCCATAAAAGTCATTGGGATCAACAGCTGTTCTCCCACTAGGGCTCTTTTTCCTTATTTGGACCTCATTGTCAAAAGAAAGACACCACACCCTGGGTTGTGTAGTCTTGACTGAGTAGCTATGCCACGTTCCGGGTCTCCTGTCTTCAGGACTGTATTTAATTTAGCATTTTGTTTTCTTTTGAATCAAGGTTCTGGGGTGGGGCCAGGAAAACGCTGAAGCTCCCTTGAAAACAAACCAAAAACGTCGGAATTGTAAAAAAGTACATTAAAAAAAAGTTGAAGACGGTCGCCGGCGAATTGGACGGGGGCAGCGCCTCCAACAGCGCGGACCCCCGTCCGCGGGGCGCCGGGCAGCGCGCTCGCAGACGCGCAGGTCGGCGTGTCGGGCCGCCCCGTCCCGGTCCCCACCGCCGCGGCGCGGGCAGACGCCCGGGGCTGCCTCTGGGTGTCCACGTCGCCCGCTGGGCGCCTTCCGACCAGGAGCAGAGTCCAGGGCGAGCGTCCGCCCGTCCGTCCGCCCAGCGGCGCGGCGGGGTGCGGACCCGCGGTGGGGCGCGGCGCGG
>PVJS01023058.1:0-29961 GCA_004027185.1 Glis glis | reverse complement strand
GGTGTGTGTGTGTGTGTGTGTGTGTGTGTGTGTGTGTGTGTGTGTGTGTGTTACTAGGGATTGAACCCAGGGGTAGTCTACCTCTAAGAACATCCCCCAGTCCTTTCTAATTTTTTTTTGTCTTGAAACAGGGTCTAGCTAGGTTGTGGAGGCTGGTCTCAAACCTGGGATCCTCCTGTCTCAGCCTCCCAAGGACTGGGATTATAGGCATGTGCCACCATGTCCGGCCAGTAAGCTGTTTTGAAAATAAACTTTCCTAGGAAGGGAACGAATAGGGCAGAGAGGAAGGAACCTGGGTGCATTCCTCAGAACCTGCTCGTGTGTCAAGCCAGATGCAGAAGCCAGGGTGACCTGTCCCCAGAGGGTGTTTTCCCTAACAGCGAGTGACCCCCTTGGAAGTGTTTCCAACCCAAGGCTAGTTTTTCTCCATCCACAACTAATATTTGGAAATAGAAGCTCGGTTTCCAGCACGTGAATGTGAACCCCTCTCTGTGAGCTTCTGTAGCAATAAAATTCCATTTAGCGTTTCTTCCTCTTATTCACCTCGGCCTCCACTTGCCAGCCGCTTGGAGTTCTGATGACTTATTCATTATTCATCTCTTCTAGGCCTTTTTCTTGGGAGCAGGGCTTCCCAGGCTTAGTCTCCTCCTTGGTCAGGTTGCACAATGGCAGGTAAGGTCCTTCCTGCTCCGGCCAGGAGCTGAGTGAATGAAAAATAATGCCAGACCCCTGTGTCTCTGACGGCCCCATGGGCTGGCGATAGCCCAGGGCCTCGGGTATCAGGTGGCTGTCACGATTCTGCTTTTCTGCTTGTTCCTTGCAGCAGCACCGGAGGTGAGCAGTGAGCGCTCCGAAGGACACAAGACAGGGTAAGAGAGAATCCCAGAGCCGCTGCCCTCTGCCTCGGAGAACTGGACGCAGCCGGTCTGATGTGCAGAGGCTGGGCCGGACTTTCTGTCATGTGGTACTTGTTTTTGTCCTGAAGAATTTTCCTTTAAAAACAACATCTCCATATCTACACGTCTGTGATCATGATTCTGTCACCTACGGCCCAAGAAGAGTTAGAGCTAACATTAGTGAGGTGTCAGGAAATTTGATTTAAAATAGGATTGAAAATGACTTGCTGTGTGCACCCCTTCATATTTTGTTTAATGTGTTCTTGTTGGGAAAATAGTCAGCAACAGCTGTGAATTTTAGTGCAGCTAAGTGCGAGTAGCAAACACTTGATTTTTACCTTCTAATTAGGTCCACTAATCAAACAGAGCTTGCTGCGCCCTCTTGATGTACCTCCCTGCTTTCCCTGGCGGTGTCCTGCGGTTGGCAGGTTCCCTTCCCCACAGCTGGACGTGACCTTCCTATCTGCAAGTACCACAGAGCAGACGAATCTCTGCTGACCGGGACCTTTGGAAGCTGGCAGGTCTGCATAGTGCCCAGACCTCTGGGCATACTTCGTTTTTCTTCAGGGTTTAGATGAAATAATCGACTGATTGTTTTTCTCCCTACATTCAAAAATTTTGGCATGCAATCAGTCCCATGACATATTTGGAGCCCTGGGTAGGTGGTAAAAGGAAGGGTAGGTGGGCACCCTCCCTCCTTCCCCATCCCCCTGTGCCCAGTCTCCTGCAGAACTGAGGCAGTTGATGGAAGACCTCACTGGTGTTATCAAAAGATGGCGATGAGATTACAAGGTTCAGGATGGTGGAGAGAGAACAGAGGTGTGTAGCTTTCCTTACCCTCAGTGTAATCCCTGCTCTGTTCCGTGGGCCGTGAGGCCGGCACCTTCGCCGGGAGGTGAGGAGGGAGACCTGCAGAATGGGTGATCAGAAGCATTAAAGGAGCCGCCGGCCTGCCGCGTGTCTTAAGGCGCACACAGCCCACTGGCAGCTACTGTCGCCTTTCTGGAGAGCTGCACTGTGATTTCTAAAGTGCCACCGAGTGTGGCGCGTGGTCACAGATGGTCGTGTGTTCACTGCTGGTAATGCTTGCCGGGAAGCTGGTTGTTGGAACGAGCTGCCTTCCTCATGCCGAAGCAGAGGGGGTTGAGACGAGCCCATTTTCTCCAGGGGTCATGGGCTTTGTGAGGGGCAGGGTGGCGCTGGCTGTCATTGTGCCGGCCATCACCTGGAAACACCCGTGCCATTTGCCAGGCGTGGCGGCTCCCAAGCAGAGGCTCCTGCACGGGCAGACAAGCGAGGCTTTTGTTGTCCTCGTTCCCACTCCTGCAGGTCCTGAGTCCCCTTCCGAGGGGTTTGCTGGCTGCTCAGTGGCGGTCAGTGCTTTGGGAGTGTCCACTTGGTGCTGTTGGGCCCTGGGCTGGAAGAGCAGAGAACGCTCTCTGGACGGATGTCAGCAGGCAAGGAGCCCTGAGTGGGATCATCAAGAACTTTGCTCTCCTTTTCCAACCAGAATGAAAATGAAGTGAAATGAAAATGTAACTCTTGTCTATTTGACATTGAAGCCTTCACATAAAGAATGAGAAAGGAATTCAGTTATCTTCAGTTATCTGGCCGTTTTCTGGCCATTTTGCCTGGACAAGACCATGCCTTTACATATTTTGGCTTTGACACCTGACTTGGTTGGAGAGAGAGAGAGAGAGAGAGAGAGAGAGAGAGAGAGAGTATGGTGTATGGTGCTGGGGATTGAACTCTGGGGCTTCTACCTCCGAGCTACACCCCAGCCCTATTTTATATTTTATTTTGAAACAGGGTCTTGCTAAATTGCTGGGGCTGACCTCAAACCTGTGATCCTCTTGTCTCAGTCTCCCAAGTACTGGGATTGCAGGACTGCACCACCACACCTGGCTGGTTATATTTTTTAATAAAATTAAAGAAAGTTGCTCTAGAACTTTTGAATACTTCCTATCTGCTTTTCTCCAGCACTGACCTTGGGCTTAAGGTTTGTGAATAGGCATTTTCTTTTCCTTTTTGCCAAATAAACCCTTTTTAATATCAAAACGGGAAGTGACAGATGTGGCAAGTTCATCAGCTGTCAAGGTATAAACATAAAGGAAAGCTAAATAAATAAATAAAATGTGGTGTTAAAATACAACAATGGAAGTTATTCATATTTCCCCAATCCTCTATAGACTGCTAAACCCATAATTCTTTAAAAAATTTAAAAAGAATATTTTTGAGCCAGTAGTCAGGAAACAGCAGTGCTTTTTACCATTAAGAGATGGACCCGTTGTAATTTTTCAGTGGCCTTGTGCTTGTGAGCGGGATGTTGCTGCAGGATTGGGTTAATTTATAGACTCGGCGTGCTTGGAAAGAGAAGTGGGACTGGCCCAGGACCCTGAGGCTGCCGGACTGTCCTGCCAGGAGGGAGACCTGAATTGATTTAAGGACTCTCTGCCGGCTTGGCATCTTCTTTTTTTTCCTCTCTCTGTCTCCCCTCTCTGTTTCTGTCTTTTTGCTTCAATCACTGTTTCTTTCTGGTTCTCTCCCTCTCTTTGTTCTCTCTTATACCTTCTCTCTCCGTCAATGAACTTTACAAATTAGAATATATAATTATGTACATACATACATTGAAAAAGTTCTGGAAAGAAACATCTTCCCTCTCCCTGCTCCCCTCCCATGTTTTATCAGCAGTTATCTCTGAGTGAGGGGATTACACATGATTTCTTTTCTTTTTTATGAATGTCAATATTTTTCTTTTTTTAAGTAATGAATGTCAATATATTTTCAATATCTTTCATACTGAGAAATTTTAATGAAAAGGAAAAGTAGGACACTGGGTAATTGTCTCACGTGAGACGAAGGTAGAAGAGGAATCTGAAAAAGTAGTTTGCCCCAGAGTCTGCCGCTCAGCTGTAACCTCTGCGGGCACAGGGGCAGGGTCTTGGCACGGTGGTCCCCCAGCCCCGGGCAGCAGCGTCCACAGGGTGGGCTTTGAAATGTGTCTGTGGACCGAGCAACTAGAGATACTTCTGCAGTGAAAAGAAGCTGATTTTGGAGGCGACAACTGCTCAGTTTTCACATGATCGCTATCAGAGATTCAGTCTATTTGACAGTAAGTGAGAAGAACAGTGGATTAAAGGAAAGGCTCTGATTGGCTATCACTTAGGCAGGACCTCATAAAACTCTCATTTTAAACCTTGGTAATCTTTTTTAGAGAAACAATTACAGACAGGCCCATCCAGACTTGGTTGTCTCTGTGGAATAATAAATTCGACAGAGTTTTTTTTTTTTTTTTTTTTTTTGCGGTACCAGGGATTGAACCCAGGGGCGTTCTACCTCCGCGCTACACCCCGTCTCCTATTTTTTATACTTTATTTTGAAACCGGGTCTCACGAAGTTGCGGAGGGCCTCACTAATTAAAGAGAGAGAGAGAGAGAGAGGGAGAGAGAAAGAGAGAGAGAGAGAGAGAGAGAGAGAGAGAGAGAGCTGAGGCTGGCCGCGAACCCGGATCCTCCGGTCTCCGCCTCCCAAAGTACTGGGATTACAAGCGTGCGCCACCACGCCCGGCAACAGATTTTTTTTTAAAGATGAAGAATGTTTTGCTGTGGGAATCCCAAATATTAGTATTTGGTCACTTGCTAAAAGATCTGTAATGGTCATTGTGGGTGTAGGGGAAGCGCCTCCTCTCTGTTCCTTCCAAGGAGGAATGCAAATGGGTTTCTCTGGTCCCTAAGCCTGCTTGTGGATAGAGGAGCCTGACCTTACCGTGTCCCGTTCTACACAATCTGAGTGTTCAGCCAGCAGGCCCACATGGGCCAGGGCGCAGGGTGTCTGCTGGCTTGGTGCCATGTCTCCTAGGCAGTTTCCATCCTCCTGGAAGCCGGTGTCCGGTCTGAAGATAACGAGAGCTTAGTGAGTTATTAAAATGCTAAGCTGCTTCAAGCAGGAAGATTCATCCTAGCTATTACTTTGATCAGTAATTTTAAAGCTCTGCAAAAGGAATTTTTCCAGAACTTCCATCCCGGCTGAGTACTCTTGGAGGTTGGTGGTAGACAGTCCACATCCATATTCTTTCCCCCAAATCGCCTGTCTCGCAGTCATGTCTCCTCAGGACTCTATTATAGCACTCTGATGTTTGTAGGATAGCTTCTGATGAGTGAGTTTCTCTCTCTCTCTCTCTTTTTTTTTTTTTTTTTTGTGGTACTGGGGATTGAACCCAGGGGCATTCTACCTTCGAGCTATACCCCCAGCCCTATTTTTTTTTTTTTTTTGCGGTACCGGGGATTGAACACAGGGGCGTTCTACCTCCGCGCTACACCCCCAGCCCTATTTTTTATTCTTTATTTCGAAACAGGGTCTCACTAAGTTGCGGAGGCCTCACTAAATACCTGAGGCCGGCTGCGAACCTGGATCCTCCAGCCTTAGCCTCCCAAGTACTGGGATTACAAGCGTGTGCCACCACACCTGGCTGAGTGAGTTTCTTAAAGAAAAGAAAAAAAGAAAGAAAGAGAGAGAGAGAGAGAGAGAGAGAAAGAGGACAAGTAATGAGTACTAGGTAATGGAGTTTGCATTGGCGATGATTATTTAAGGGCGCAAGGTACGATTTCTGCATATTGAGCAGTCACTTTACTTGCTTGGCAGGATGAAAACAATCTTGTGAAGGAGTAATCTTTATTTATTTTGGTTCTATAAAAAGACCTTTAAAGCCAGGCATGGTGGCACACACCTGTAATCCCACTAGTTGGGAGGCTGAGACAGGAGGATCTCAGGCTCAAGGCCAATGCACGGTAACTTATTAAGACCTCATTTCAAAATAAAAAATGAAATAGGACCGAGGCTGTGTAGCTCAGAGGTAGAAGACCCCTGGGTTCAATCCCCAGTACTAAGACACACACACACACACACACACACACACACACACACACCTTGGAGATCTGTCTATCATCTATCATCTATCATCTATCTATATCTTAGAGAGAATTCCCTAAAACATATGTTTAAATGTTGAAATAATATGGAAAAAGACTGAAATTTCAACATGGGAATTTCTTAAGCACATTTGATGCTCAGTATCAACTAAAATGTTTCCTTCATGTGGGTTGCTGCATGTCTACATGCCACTGCAGCCAAGGTCTCATTAGCATTCATGGACACATCACTGTTTGTTAATGGCCTTTCTCCTAGAGATGGATACCTTTCTGGTGTGGATGGGTGACCCTGTATGTCCCTGTGTGCCTACTGTGTCCTTCACATCAGCCTCTTTGGCCCCTTTGATAAAATAGAGCCCCCAGAATAGAGAAAGACGACTCCAGGAATATGCTGACCTTTGATAGCTTCGTGGCCACTCTGGGCCAGCTGCAAACTGTGAAAAGACACCTGCTCACCTCCTCTGATTTCTACACGCTCCCTGTTCCTCCTCATTCAAATACAAATTTGCTAAAATTGTTAACAAGTAAGTAACTAAGTAAAAACAACACTGCTTCTTATGCAGAAATTACATGCTTGTCTTGATGAGGGTCGTTTATTTATTAGATGGTCTGCTGCATATTAGATTGTCTTTGCAGTCTGCTGAGCCACCTTGATTGGATACTAGCAGGAAATTATTTCTTAATGTAATTTTATGCTTAATTTATAGATCTGATGCCTGTGTTTTTTATCATTATTTCTGCTAGCTTTTAAAACTCTATTAATACTTTAATTATGAATTTTCTTTGTTTTCATAGCCTAAGGCTATTTGATAGGCAGGCAGATCTTTATAAATTAAGTAAGTAGATATGGTTCAATTACAGAGAAAAAGAAAATAATCAGAGAAAGTAAACTATTTGGGGAACGACTATAATCAGTTCCCTCATTTAAACAAAGACCCATACACAGTGCAGAGTTTTGTCAGTAGGACTAGAACATGGCTTCCTGAAACCACAGTGCCTCCTCTCCTCACCCCCACTGCTCCTTCCTCAGAAACAGGAAAATTTCAACCATCATGTGAAAAAGGAATAAAATAGTACAGAGACCTGAAGGCCTACTCTTGACTTTTAAAAAAATATACTTTTATTGGTGCATTGCAATTATACATTATAATGAGGTTCAGAGCAATAGAAATATACATGCACACAGTCCCTCCTGTCTCAGTCTCCCAAGAACTAAGATTACAGGAGTGCCTCACCACGCCTATCTTACTGTTTGTATTTCTGATGGTTGCCATTCCAATTGGAGCTAGACAGACTCTCAGTGTAGTTTTGATTTGCATCTCCCTGATTGCTAACGATGTTGAACATCTTTTCATATATTTTGGCCATATGTATTTTTTTTTCTTTTAAGAAGTGTCTTTTCAGTTCAATTGCCAATTTTTTGATTGGGTTATTTGGTTTTTTTAGTGTTAAGTTTTTAAAGTTCTTTGTATATTCTAGGTATTAGTTCTCTCTCAGAGGAGAAGCTGGCAAAGTAGTTTTGACTCTCATTCATTCATTAGTTATGCGAACTTAGACAAGTGATTTACTTTCTCTGAGCCTCAATTTCTACATCTCTAATGGTATTAATAATAATATCTATTATGCCTGTTTTAATGGGAATTTTATAAGAGAGAAATGACATAATGGATTCAAAACTGCTTGATAAACTGTAATGTGTTATGCAAATAGAAGGCAGAGGCCCCAGGCTGGCAGCTCATGGGCCAAAGACTGCACACTTTTTCTATGTTCTAAAATAGAACAGTTTACATAAAATCTTGAATGTCTGACTTCTCTTGAAAACTTGAGCAGTGTGGCAACCTGGTCTCACTTCTGTGTGGTGACCATTGAACCAAGTTGAATGTGGCTGCCTCTTGAGATGCTCATGCACTGTCCAGTTCCCTGGTCTGCACCCTTCCCCGACAGCTCTTGGGAATGGAGTGGGCTCTTGATGTTCATGCAGCTTGCCTGGCTCCTGTGTAAGTTTGAGTTCATGATACTTGAATAAGATTTTTAAATTTTGTAGTAAAAACCACTAGATTTGGAATGCAAAGATCAGAACTTAAAGCTTCAGCTCTGGCAGTTTCCAGTGGGGGCAATTTGAACTGGTCACTTTACATTTTTGAGCTTTTCCCCCTCATATATAAAATGGAAATATGAAAATTACACAAGGACCTCAGCTTATAAATAAGAATAAGCAATACATATATGTATGTATTAGTAAATGTACAGTTATTTATAACCACAGTGATGCTTTGTGTGGCAAATACCACCAAACCTCAGTGGCCTATAGCAATAAGCACTTATTTTTGCTTCTGAATTTATAGGTTGGGTGGATGGCTCTGCTGATCTTGGTTGGGCTCCTCACACGCCCAGGAGTCTTGGCTGGGGCAGCTGTGCCAATGTGGCTCTGTCCATGTGTACCATCCTCCACCAAGCTAGACTGGGCTTGTCTCATGTCAATGTCAGAGGAACATGAGGGAAGGCAAATGTGTTCAAGTACTTTTTCAAGCCTTTGCTTGTGTTGTTTTTGGTAATTTCCACTGACAGCATCAAGTTACATGGCTGAACTCAGAATCAAAGGTTGGGACAGAAAGGCTCATCCACATAGGCAAGCTCCGCAAAGTGATGTAGGAAAGAGACCCAGGGAGGAGTGAGGGTGTGGGGCCATGTTGTCATCAGTCTCCCACAGAAGAGTAAGCTAAACTTCTGAAACATTCCAAACATAGGATGGCTCAAATACAGTCCTTCAGGTCTTGTACATTGAATGGTACTAGGCTGGTTGGTGGAGGGCCTTCCATTTTGCAGCTCCATCACCACCTAGGTCCCATGACTGCTTGAGTCAGGGGTTGACACAGTTCTTAAGATCCAGGCAGTAAACATTTTAGGCTTTGAGGACTATGCGGTTTCTCTTGCAGCTCCTCAGTGTTCCCCTCGTGGTGGAAAACTTGCCATGGATAAGAAGGGAATGAACAGGTGCGTCCGAGTTCCAGCAGAGCTCTGTTTACAAACACAGACAGCAGGTCTAATTTGGTCCCCGAGTCATCATTTTATGACCCCTGTCCCAGAGCTACATTCTTGGTGGACGTTGTGTTAAACCTGGAAGTTAACACAGAGGACAGTTTTATCAAGTGTTACAACTTTGCCTGTGGGATAAGAGGAGACTCCAGTGCTTCAGCCTGCTTTATCTGTTTCTTTGCTATGTGTTGTCAAATCACTAAGCCAGTTCTCATGTTATATATACTCATTTGTGTGTGTGTGTGTGTGTGTGTGTGTGTGTGTGTGTTACTGGGAATTGAGCCCTGGGGCATTCTACCTCTGAGCTACACCCCCAGCCCTATGTTTTTATTTTTATTTTAGAAACAGGGTTTCGCTAGGCTGATGAGAGTCTCACTACTTGCTGAGGCTGTCCTTGAACCTGTGATTCTCCTGTCTGGAGCTCATGTCTACCACCCTTCCTCACTCAGAAGGTGCAGGAGGGAAGGTGAATACAGAGGTCCGTTGGTGGAACTCAGATGATGGGGAATGGGCAAGTGTCTGTTCTTGGGCTCTGCAGCACTGGCTCGAGCCTGCCTTGGTGTGTCCACCAGGCTATGGTTTGAACTGCCACTATGACCTGCCCTTTTCCTTTGGAGTGACTTTCAGTGGTGAGTGGGTGTGGTCTGCTAGACCCAGTGAGGGATGACCAACGATGGAACACGCCTTGGCTGGGTTCCCTACACTGAACTGGTATCACTTTCTGGAACAGTCCCCTGAGCCTCACCTCTAAGCAGGGGGTGGGAGTAGAGAGAGGTAGGGAAATAAACATTTTTTAAAAAGAAATTTCAGGATTATATCAAATGTGGCAAAATAACACAAAATCCATCTAATTTCTTGAAATGTCTAGGAATTAATTCAATATTTGCAAATCTGGTAAAAGAATAGTTATATTTGAGCATTTTGATACTCTGGCATCCTGGATTGAGTTGAAATGGTGGGCCACAGACTCCATTTTATTCCATTCCAGGTCATTCCATTCTATCCCATTTCACTATATCTTTTTTCCCTTTTGTAACATTAATTCATACTTAACACTTCACACTCTGCTAGATTTTCAGATTTTCTAGTGGAATATTGGTTAAGTTGTAATCCCTACAGAAACTATGAAAAAAATGTAGTAAGAACACAAATACATTTAAATGGAATACCAGAAAAGTTCAGATCATCAAAAGAAGGCATAGAAAGAGAAACTAACTCCAGATAATACTAATTAAAAGCAAAGACAATCCAATGGCTAGAAATAATCTCACAGAGAAACAGAAAAAGAGAACAGAAAACAAATAATAAAATGGTAGGTAGACCTAAGACTGAACTTATCAATAATTGTATTAAATATAAATGGTCTATGCATATCACATACTATCTACAAAAAACTCACTTTAAATATAGTTATACAGGAAGAGGACTAGAAAAGATGATTACTTTTCTATGCTATTTAACAAACTACTACAAACAGTAGCTTAAAACAATCCACATGTATTTTCTTGGAGTTCTTGTAAGTTAGAAGCCTGGCCTGGCTTCTCTGCTTTTGGGTCTGACCAGGTTGCAATCAGGGTGTTGTCTGGGAGTGTGGCCTCATCGGAAGTTCAACAGAGGAAAAGTCTTATTCCAAGTTTCTGCAGGTTGTTGGCAGAATTCATTTCTCTGTGGCTGCAGGACTCAAGCGTTGATTTCTTATACAGATAAATTTGGCAACTTAGGTGAAACAGACTAATTTCTCAGGAAACCAGAAACTACTGAAATGAACCCAAAATGAAATAGAGTATCTGACTAATCTTACAACTATCAAAAGTAATTAAATCCATAGTAGAAACAAAAAAACCCCAAAAAACTCAGAAATTTTCACTAAGTCCATCAAATATTTAAAGAAATCAATCCTATACAATTTCTTTCAGAAAGTCAAAGAAGAAATACTTTAAAACCAGAAAATTTCACTAAGTCCATCAAATGTTTAAAGAATAAAAACCAGAAATTTAAAACCCAGAAATTTTCACTAAGTCCACCAAATATTTAAAGAAATCAATCCTATAAAATTTCTTTCAGAAAGTCGAAGAAGAAATACTTCCCAACTCATTTTATGAGGCCAACACTACCCTAAAAGCAAAACTGATAAAGACAGTACAAGAAAAGAAAACTACAGACCAATACTCATATCCATAAACACAAAAAATCCCAACAAACTACCCAGCACATCCAATCTAGCAATAGGAAAAAGATAGAATACTATACCACGACCAAGTGGAGATTAACCTGGGAATGGAGGAGTGGCTTAGTGCATGAAAATCAACCCATAGAATTCACCCAATTTAGCAGCTGAAAGAAAAAAGCACTTGGTCATATCAGTTGATACAGAAAAAGCATTTGAAAAAATTCAGCATTTATTCATGATAAAAATATACAGCAAAACCAGGCGTGGTGGCACACGCCTGTAATCCCAATACTTGGGAGGGTGAGACAGGAGGATCACAGGTTTGCAGCCAGCCTCAGCAACTTAGCAAAGCCCTCAGCAACTTAGTGAGACCTTGTTTCAAAATAAAAAATAAAATAGGGCTGGGAGTGTAGGTCAGAGATAGAATGCCCCTGGGTTCAATCCCTAGTATCATACACACACAAAACAAAAACAAAAACAAAACCTGACAGCAAACCAAACTAGTTATAGAAGAGAAATTCTTTGACAAAAGATACCTATAAAAGCCTTCAATGTGAGACTACAGTGCGGCAATAAAAGTATTTTTTAAAAGTATGCATCAGAATAGAGCAGTTAAAATTTGAATTTTAAAAACCTTTACTATGACCATGATATATTAGGTGAAAAATAAAAGTTATAACTACAAACCTCCCTACCCCCCAAAAAAGCCTCAAATGTGGAAAAAACAATGAAGACTACTTATATTCCAGGCAACTTTGCACTGGATGATGACTTTCCTGGTTCTGGTTTGGCCCGCCAATAAAATCCCAGACAACACCATTCCCAAAATTGTGTCTTTATTCCTGATTACCCAGAGACCAGCGGTTGGTGGGAAGATTGGTGCAGCCAGAGTGAGCACTGGTTCTTTTTTTTTTTTTTGCGGTACCTGGGATTGAACCCAGGGGCGTTCTACCTCCATGCTACACCCCCGGCCCTATTTTTTATACTTTATTTTGAAACCAGGTCTCACGAAGTTGCGGAGGGCCTCACTAAGGAGAGAGAGAGAGAGAGAGAGAGAGAGAGAGAGAGAGAGAGCTGAGGCTGGCCGCGAACCCGGATCCTCCGGTCTCCGCCTTCCAAAGTACTGGGATTACAAGCGTGCGCCACCACGCCTGGCTAGCACTGGTTCTTAATCACATGACACTGACATTGGGACTATACCCTGCATCTACCCTGGCCACAGCGTGCAGGACCGAGGTGCTGAGAGAAGCATTACCGTGGTGGAGAAGCAGCTGTTGATCACGGGTAGCGGCTCTGATAACAAGGCTGCAGCAGGAAGCTGGCTCCTGGGAACCCGGGCCAGCAATTGGCGTCCTGCAGGAGAACAGAACAGCAGGGACCTGGAAGTGAGATTTCTGAAGTCAGGACGTTGGCAGTTGAGTCGGAGCTGCAGAATCAGCCGGAACGAGAACCTTTACCTCTCAGCACCAGGCATCGGCGAAGCAGCAAGCAAAGACTGAGGAGAATGGTTGGGCTTTTTTTTTTTTTTTAATGAAGGGACTCAGAAATAAAAAGCTTTACTTAATTAATGTTACAGTCGGCCAGAGATTTGAAATAGCAGAGTCATAAAGAGAAATGTCTCATGAAGGTTATTCTCTCCTGCCAATGCGGGCGCTTGGATCTGGGGTCGGGCCTTTCTGCTTTTGAGTTTATTTCTGTCCACCAGACTTCCCACACTTTCTTCTTAATGATCTGGAACTTCTGACTTCCCCAAACTCTTCCATGCAAAGTTTGGTCTCTAAAGTCAGTCCAAGCAGAAACACCCCAAAAAGTTCAGCAATGAGGCAAAATTGGGACTGTGACTTGGGGGTTTCTAATCTTCAGCACCCATTCAGCTATGGGTATGTGGCATTTTTTTTCTTTCCTGTTCTCTACTGGAATTGCTAATAGAATATATCCGTGTAATTGCTCAAAGACTGTGTCAGGTAGAGCTAAGCTTAGCTACAGCTCTGAAGTGGAGCTGCCCTGGTTCTCATGGTGCCCTAAGCAAAGTGCAGAACTTTGCAAAGGAAGAGTGGTGATGGACCATCCCCGAAGCAAGCAGCTCTTCCTGGAGGGAAAGAGCACTGGGGCAATCGTGGCGGTCGGAAGTCTCCAAGTTCATACTTGAGACTCACAGCCTTCGAGGCAGTGTAGTGTGATGAACAGCTCCCCTGTCTGGGCACTGATGACCCGGGTTCAGACCCACATTTGGCCCTGTGAGGTCATGGTTGTGGTAGGCATGACTCAGGCCATCTGGGTTCAAAACCTGGGTTCAAGGTTAGCGTGTGACCTTGAGCAACACAGTTCATTGCTCTGACTCCATTTCCTCATTTGTAAAAAAAAAGATGACAACCATCTCTACTTTGTTTTTTGCGGTACTGGGGATTGAACCCAGGGGTCTTCTACCTCTGAGCTATACCCCCTAGTCCATTTTTTATTCTTTATTTTGAAACAGAGTCTCATTGAGTTGCAGAGGGCCTAAGAAGCCAAGGCTGGCCGCAAACATGGGTTACTACTGCATGTGTCCAACACTGGAACCATTGCTGGCTCATAATAAGTGCATTTGAGTGTTGGCTGTAAGTGCACATTACTCAGGTCCTGGGCAGGTTCTGGCTCCACTTTCCTAAACTGTAAAACTAGAGGGCTGGCTTAGGCCATATTTCTCAAATCGTGGTCTGGAGCTCTCTAGCCTCAAAATAATATTGGGTACTAGTTTCAACAGAATCTCTTAGAGTGGGATCTGGGTGGTTTCTCTTTTCTTTTGTTTTCTTTTCTCTTTTCTTCTTTCCCTTCCTCCCTCCCTCCTTCTTTTCTTCCCCTCCTCCTTTCTTTCCTTTTCTTTTGAGATGGGTTCTTGTTATGTTGCCCAGGCTGGCCTGGATGGAACTCCTGACCTCAAGCAATCCTCCTGCCTCGGCCTTCCGAGTAGCTAGGACACAGGCATGTGCCACCACACCTGGCTTAGAGTCTGGAAAGGGGCTTTAAAAATGCTTCCAAAGTGATTCTGATACATGAGTATTCAATCATAGCAGAACCCACATAATTAAAAGAGTGACAACTGTCACTGAGCTGCCAAAAGATGATTCCCGGAGCGGCCCAAATACTGTCCCTCTGACAAGTCAATGGAAAGCTGAGCTGGAGCTGGTGACAGGCGGCTCATCCCTGCAGCAGGGAGGGGAACAGGCCTGGACGTGGATGAGCTGCCTCCTGCACCAATGTCCACACAGTGGTCATGGAATTGTGCAATAGAAGTCTCCTTCCCACTTGTAGGGCCTCAGGGTGAGCCCTTGAATCTTTGTGAAAATAAACATTTTAAAAAGTCATTTTTTGGAGGTCAGAACAAACTGCCCCATCTTCTATGTGCCCATTCACATGATTTCTGTCCTGTTATCATCTGAATCCCACTGTAGCGCAGTGAAGTCCCATGTGTATTTGTTTCTTTTTTTTTTTTTTGCGGTACCGGGGATTGAACGCAGGGGCGTTCTACCTCCGCGCTACACCCCCGGCCCTATTTTTTTATGCTTTTTTTATTTTTGAAACCGAGTCTCACAAAGTTGCGGAGTGCCTCACTAGGTAAAGAGAGAGAGAGAGAGAGAGAGAGAGAGAGATACCGCGCACGCGCATGCGCGCTGAGGTTGGCCGCGAACCCGGATCCTCCGGTCTCCGCCTCCCAAAGTACTGGGATTACAAGCGTGCGCCACCACGCCCGGCTTCTCCTTCCTCTTGTTATCCTCCCCTCCTCCCCCCTTGCCTCAGCATGCAGCGTGGTGATTTTCATGCAGTGGTCCTTTAACACATGTTTGTTGAATGAATTGACAAGAGGACCCACTTCAAGCGGACTCCCTGGGATGGCGTCTACAACTCTGTGATCCCAGACAGGGTGTGCTGTAATCGATGAGACCCACAGCAACAAAGGCAGTGGAAAAATTCGGCCTGCATCACAAAGGCCTTTGCAATATTAATACAGTGGAAGATATAAATCTTAATTAGTAGCAGGAAAAAGTGATGATGTATCAAGGTTCTCAAAATGTCAGCTGGTGGCCGGGCAATCCATTCATTTATAGCTGTGAACCATTGCACTGTGATACTGAAACCAATACTGCTAATTAAAGGTGTAATGACAGCCAGCCAGCTCACTGTTAATTGATTCTTAATACTTCAATTACTTGTTTTTATGCCAGTCAAATTCAATCAAAAGGGGTCAGAGAGTCCTGCAAGACTTATCATTTAAAAATGATTTGCATACATTAACTTTTATGTGCGTCACTTTCACAATCCAAGTGAAACATTCATATACACGCTACGTGCTCATTAATGCTTTCGGAAAGGAAGTTAATTCTTGGTGACGAATAGGTATAAATGTTTTATCGACAGGAGGGAAATTTTATTGTACCTTAGACTTTGGTTTCATATTCCCTTTCTTTTATCCTCAGCTGGAAAAGAACTCCGGGATTTTTTTTTCTTCTAACCTCAGCTGATCATGTGGTCCCACTCTCCATCCTCTTATTTTTTTCCTTCCTGTCTTTCACAAGTTTAGGGGAAAGTGATTTACAGCTCCCTTGTTTACCAGCCTGCAGTATGGCTTCTGCCTCCAGCTGCATCTTTGAAAGCCGCTGTCAGCCCCACTATCTGGGGCAGTTGCCCCAGAAGTCAGCTGTCTGCTTGTAGCCTTTAAAACTACCCACCACTCTTCCTTTGAAACTCTGTCCCCCTTGACTGGGATCCACACTGAGCTCTATGCCATAAATATTTTCTAGAAGGGGGTTAGGAAGATGAAAGATGAGCTTGAGGGGTCTACCAGGCTGAAGGGGGTAAGGAAAACCTGGGGTAGAAAGGATGTTCTGTTCCCAGAAGAGGCATCAGGTCAGAACACCTGGACCACAAGAGAATGGAAAATCCTGGACCAATTCTGGGTGCATGTGGGTATTAGGGGGCAGGGTGGGAGCATGCAGATGTGGCATTGACCAAGACCTTTGGAGGGAAGAAGAGGGCCACCAGGAAACCAGCCTGGTCTTGGACCTACGATAGTAGGAAGAAGAGAAAGCAGCCCTGGATGACTGGCACGGCACAGCACTGGGCTCTTCCTGGGGAGCAGACACGTAGCAGGCCCGCCCCCCATGTGGGATTGATTGAAAAGCCCCCATGGGGGGTCGGCTGTGCAAACAAGGATTCTGCTGTGAAACTCTTTTTTTATCTATCCATTTTTAAAATTTTTTATTTACCATTTTTAAATACTTTTATTGGTTCAATGTCATTATACATCATAGTGAGATTCGACTTTTGGATGTTTTAGGAACATCATTGCTTGCTAGATTGTGCCCACAGCTGGGCAGGGTGGACAC
Source organism: Glis glis (assembly GCA_004027185.1). Taxonomy (NCBI): domain Eukaryota; kingdom Metazoa; phylum Chordata; class Mammalia; order Rodentia; family Gliridae; genus Glis; species Glis glis. The sequence goes on along the minus strand of PVJS01023058.1, from coordinate 13,568 downwards.
TCCCATGCTCCCTCTCTTTTCTCCAACATTCAGTTCCCATGCCCCCCACTTTTTTTTTGCAGTGCTAAGAATTGAACCCTGGAGTGCTCTACCACTGAACACATCCCCAGCCCCTTTTTGTTTTTTAATTTGAGATAGAGTCTCAATAAGTTGCCCAGGCTGGCCTTGAACCTGAGATCCTACTACCTCAACCTTCCAAGTACCTGGGATTACAGGCTGTGCCACCATGCCCCGCCCAGTTCCCATCCTTCTTCCCCAGCTTGGTGATATCATCCCTCCCTAGCTTTAGCAGGGAAGCAACATGCTGGGGAGCTGGGAAAGCTGCCTCCTCAGCACCCTTCCAAAGCCAGTTTCCTCCCTCATACCTGGCCTCATTCCGTTGCCACGAGAATTACATAAGACAAGGTCTGTGAAGAGCCCAGGACAGTAGTAGTTACATTGCTGTTCCTGGATTAGTTTAATCCCCCTTTTACTCTGTCCCCAGATCCGCACTCTAGCAGTGAACTCATTGCCAGGCTCTGGGTTCCAACCCCCAGCAACCTGGGGCATCCAGTGGAGGACTTTCTCCTTGTCAGACACTGCACTAAGCCCTTGATTCACATCATCTCAGTTACTGGAATCCTTCCTTTAGAGATGACACAAAAGGCGTGACCAAAGTCATACAGCTAGATCCAAACCTGGGTCTGTTCGACCTCAGGAGCTCTGACTTTTCATGTCCAAATTTGGACTCATCTTCTCTGATCAGACCCGCTCCACTCCAGGGGAAGCATAAAAACAAAACAAAGCAAAACAAACAAAAATTGAGTTCCTTTTGACTTTTCCTTTCTTGGCACCCTGTGACCCTCCCCCTCGCCCTTCCCCACCCATGCCCACTCTCAATTGTTTAATTGGGTTCATTTTTCCTCTCCCCTCCTTCCACCATGGCTCAGCCCCTGGGTGGGGACCCCAGGTCAGCTTCCAGGAGGCACGTTCTGCTCCAGGCATAGCACGGTGGTGAGCAGGGCAGACCCTGGAGCCCAGCTGCTGGCTGCCAAGACCAGCTCCTTGCCTTACTCGTGAGGTGGCCACAGGCAAGTAATTCTACCACTGCATGCTTTTGCTTCCTAATATCTACCTCAAAGAGTTGTCATGAGGGCCAACTGAGTCCGTCTTTATAAAGCACTTAGAGCTGCATCTGGAACACAGGACGCAGCACATACAAGTGAGTGAATTGCAGCTAGATCTGGGTCCTGAGACGCTGCTTCAGTTGGGTTTCTCTTAAAAAACTTCTTAATTGGGTGCTGACGTGCACACCTGTAATCTCAGTACTTGGGAGGCTGAGACAGGAGGATCATAGGTTTGAGGTTGGCTGGTCAATTTAGCCAGACCCTATCTCAAAATAAACAATAAAAAGGGCTGGGGATGTAGCTCAGAGGCAGAATGCCCCTTGGTTTGATCCTCAGTACTACAAAGAAAAGAAAGAAAACAAAAGAAAAAATAAAGAAAGAAAAGAAAGAAACTTCTTCAATGAAGAATTGAAGGTCAAGATTATACCAAAATATTTGTCCAGCCTCGCCCTGCTGCTGCCTCCTGAGAGATCCTCTGCTGAGCTGCAGTTTCCAGCCAGAGCCTTGCACCCTCTTCTCAGCCCCACATCCCCTTCTCCCGCAGCACTGAGCCTCCTCTCAGGTCCCCTTCGGGCTGCCCCTCCAGCCAGTCTCCAGCCCACAGCAGCAGCCCCTGTCTGGGACTTGGGGTTTCTCACATTTATTTTGTAATTAACTGTGATCTGTCACATGGTATTTTTTATGTTGCATTATTGTGCATTTTTGTTTAACTTGCCACAATACTTGTACTTTTTCTACACAACTTAATTGCATCCTCCACGCTGGTAGAGAGGCGACCGCTTCTTGGTATTCTGTATTGTGTCTAGGGTAATATGTTACTCATGGTACATATTCTGCAAACTTTAGTTGATTGAAGCATGAACTACTTTAAAACAAAAATAGCTAATATGGGGTTAAGATAGCAAAATTAAATGTTTCTTTTTTAGTGAAATTTTTGTTTCATTTTGGAAGTTTTGGAAATCTTTAATTAGGAATGCATCTAACCCAAATGATACTTTGAAACAAATGTTGTTAGAATTATAATGCTATTGTTTTCTTGAAGTGTTCAGTAATGAGTAAATGGAGTATTGTTTGACTAAATTATTTATTTATTTATTTATTTATTTATTTATTTATTTATTTTGCGGTACTGGGAATTGAACCCAGGGGCATTCTACCTCCCAGCTACACCCCCAGCCCTATTTTTTTAATTTTGAAACAGGGTCTCACTAAGTTGCAGAGGGCCTCACTAAGTAGCTGAGGCTGGCCGCGAACCTGGATCCTCCTGTCTCAGCCTCCCAAGTACTGGGATTACAAGCGTGCGCCACCACGCCTGGCTGATTAAATTATTTATATTTGGGTCTTTTAATGTTATGGGGGTGGTTTTTGGAACATGGCCAAAAGTCAAATGAGAAGAATATAAAGTATCACCTAATTTAATTTTAAGATTAGCTAGAAGCTCAAGAAACATCAGCATTATTTAGTTCTCCTTTATTTGGAAAGAACCAGTAATCTAAAAACCTAACTTGAGAATCTATGGGCCCTTCCTTTCCTTCTCTAGATCTTTCTTTCTTTCTTTCTTTTTCTTCTTTCTTTTCAGTGTACACTAGTAACTATCCTAACTTCAAATATCTTCACTAGAAGGATTTTATCTATCATTTAGAAATACTCCGGGCATGGTGGTGCACATCTGTAATCCCAGAACTTGGGAGGCTGAGATAGGAGGATCGCAGGTTTGAGGCCAGCCTCAGCAACATAGGGAGACTCTCAGGGTCTTTGAGACCTTGTTTCAAAACAACAACAACAAAAGGACTGGGCATGTAGCTCAGAGGTAGAATGCCCCTGGTTCTCACACACACACACATACACACACACACACACACACACACACACACACACACACGGCAGAGTATGGGCAGAGGAGGAAAAAGGAAGGAAACCGACGGTTATTTCTAAGTTTAGTCCAACTCTCTAATACTACAGATAGGGATCAAGGCACCTTCCTGGTAGAAGCCATTTGTTTAATCTTCTTAATCTTTTCTTTGGGCTGAAGAATTCTAGATTCTTTATCTTTTCCAGAAATTAATTTTTCTGTTTTTTTTCCCCAAAGTCATCTTTGTGGCTCTCTTTGAAACCCTTTCTAGTTTCACGATGAGGGTAATTACATGAAGTTTCTGACAGCCTATTCCTTCAGTGTAAAGCTGAATTGATTGTATGAGAACTAAAGAAGTCCCAGGGTTCTGTTCATTACGCCTCATCAGCGTGTGTCGGGGTGTACGTGTGTGTGCACACGCGTGTGCACACAGTCTTCCCTCAAAAAAACAAACTTTAGTCAGTATCGGCTTGAGACGTCTCGACCCCTCCCCTGGATGGGGGCTGGGGCTTTGGGAGCTGGCCCGATGGAGAAGGTGGAATGGGCTTATGGAGAAACATGGCTTACAGCCTGGGGGCCTAGAGACCATCGGCTGACTCTTCTCCAGTGCACAGCTGATGGTTTTGCCCACCCAACATCCTTTCTCCTTTCATCTGGGAGTAGAAGTCCTGTTTCCTCTGGGGAGGCCACCCCACCCGGCTTGAGTGGGCTGGCAGGGTTCATCTCCCAGGATGAGATATTGACTCAGGCCTGGCCAACCAGAAAGCCCGTTTCCTGATTCACAGTGATTGGTTCAAAAACATCTTTTTTAAAAGCTGATTTGACACATGTCTCTGTTGTAGAAACATGAGCAGTCAGAAAGGTCCAGTGGAGCTTTCCCAGGTCATCTCCATCACAGGCGGGAGGAGGGCCCGGGCTGGAAGTCAGGAGACATGGGTTCTACCCCTGGCTACTGTCCAGACATCTCAGGGAAGCCACCTGAATTCGAATCGTTTGGAAGCCCTTTAGGGAGAGGGACGATGGCTGGTTGAACACTACCCTAACACACTCCTCATTTGATAATGAGGACCTGGAGCCCCAGAGCAGTGGAGCATCTACAGTAGTCTCCTAAGGTGAATTCTTGCCACCAGGTGGGGACCCCTCCCACTTCCAGCCCAGAGCTCCCTATTCTCTGTGATGCCAGCGATCCTTCTAAAGCACAAACCTGGATTTGATTGTCTGCGCTCTTCATTCTATCTCTGTGACACTCTCCAGCGGCCTGTGCTGCGTACTACTACAGCGTCCCCACATGAGACACCAGGCCTCGAAGGCCTGTCTGCCTGTGTCCCCAGCTCCACCTCTACTTCTCCTTGGATGTGTACTCCAGCTGTTCCAACATGCCCGTGGCTCCCCAAGCATTTGGGGACAAAATGACAAAGCCACATCATTTTATGTTCCTTCTCTTGCTACCTGGAACCCCCTCTGTCCAGACCACTCTTCACATCCTATGTAAGCTCTGAGCTATTTATTTGTCCTTCACAATTAACCCAATGAAAGAAAAATCAACCCAGCCATCATTCTTCTTCCCTACAGGGGCTCTGAAACGAATTTGAATTCAAGTGGCTTCCCTGAAATGTCTGGGCAATAGCCAAGGGTAGAACCCGCGTCTCCTGACTTCCGGCCCAGGGCCCTCCTCCTGCCCCGTGATGGAGCTGGCCTGGGAAAGCACCACTGGGCTCTTTCTCCTGCTCTGTTTGCAGAAGCACACAGTCACACTGGGTCTGCTCCTTCGCTCTCCTCACCGTGGCATTTGGGGTGGCGGCGGCAGCCTTCATTTTTCAGAGTTTTTAATATGCACCAATTATGTGCTCTTTCAGGTTGTGCTCAGGGCATAAGATGCAGGATGTTGATCATCTTTCCTTAATCTGTTCATATATAGTGGTAGCTCCTGGCTCCAAGCATCTGGCCTGCTAACTGCATAGTAAATAATAGTACACATGCTGCAAACCTTAATGAACTCCTGTGTAAAAATCATTTCCATTTAACCAACATGCTGTTATTGTCAGTTGTGGACAGGTGTCTGGGCCTGCTCTACCCAGGTAAGGCAGGATTGCTGAAGGTGAGGCCAGGTCTTCTGCTTTCAAAAGTTCCTACGGTGATTCCACTGTGCAGCCAGGGCTGAGAAGCATCGGGCTTGTAGTCCCTCCTCCAGGGGAGGTCTGGCAGGATTTGCACAAGTTTTGTGCTATGGACAAAAACAAGGTCATACGGGAAAGATGTGAATTAGTCAAACAGAGTTATAAAATATATTTACTTTCAATTGTGAAAACTAAAGGTCATCTTCACCCCCAAACATTGTTCTTCTTTGTCATTTTTTTTCCTCATTAAAATATCACCAGAAGCCAGGCACAGTAGTGCACAACTGTAATCCCAGTACTTGGGAGGCTGAGAAAGGAGGATTGCAGATTCCAGGTCAGCCTCAGAACCTTAGCAAAATCCTGTTTAAAATAAAATAAAACAGAGCCGGGGGTGTATCTCAGTGGTAGAATGCCTCTGGGTTCAATCCCCAGTACCCCCAAAATACATATATACATATATATATATACATACATACACATATAGAAACACCGCAGTCCACTGGGGCTGCTCCTCTCATATATATAATCTCACTATAAAGTGCTGCCCGCTGCCAGGGCTTTGGGGAGGCCCATCTGATTGATTTAACTTTTCCTGAAAATATTGTTCAGCTTGATCACACTTTGTGTTCTTGGCTTTCCTTATTTCTGCAGTGTGAAGAATCAAAAAGTCCTATGGAAAGATCTCTTTTCTTCTTCTCCTTCTTCCTTTGTTTCTCCACGGCCTCCCTGGCCTGTGCATTCTTATCTATAGGTCTTCACTGAACACATTGTGTTGCTACATCTAACTTCTCCTGAATAATAAATTTTCCTTGTGGTTGGAGCAGTCTGTACAATGTTTTGTAACTTAACAGTTTCATTTGTGCTTTGTGCTGGGTGCCATCTTAGGCCAGGCTGTTTAGGGTCTACATATGTCTTGGCAAGTGGCCTCACGGCTCTCCTGGTCTGGGGACACATGTCTGGAGAACCAAGCTCCTCCCGTGCTTCTCAAGTCTTCATGAACTGCTAGTGCAAAGTCACCTCCTTTCTTTATGGCTGGGAGTCTCATTTCCCATGGGGCGCCTGGTCCAGATGGCTTAGTGGGGCCTCAGCTCATGGAAAGAGGTGTGGAAGGAGGCAGAGGGCTCCATTTGCCTTTCAGTGATCCTTGTGACGTACTGACGTACAGGGAACTCCGGCTCATAGTTCCTTGTGTCCACCTCTCCATTTTCCTCTCGTAGTGGAGATATAGATCCTGTGTTCTGTTCCTGCAGTTCCCACCTGTGTGTTTCAGTGCCCATGCTGTGGCAGTCCTGCAAAGGCAGGAGAATCCACGAAGGTCTCCAGGGTGAGGTGTATATGAAATCAAACAGATGCAGCCCAGGTTTAGTGTCTGTAAAGAACAAAACAGAAGGCTGGGCATGGTGGCTGGGCCTGTAATCACACTACTTGGGAGGCTGAGACAGGAGGATTGCAGGTTTGAGGCCAGCCTCAGCAACTTAGGGAGACCCTCAGCAACTTAGCAAGACTGTGTTTCAAAAATAAAAAGGGCTGGGGTGTAGCTAAGAGATAGAATGCCCTGGATTCAATCCCCAGTACCAAAACAAACAAACAAACAAACAAACAAACAAACAAACAAACAAACACACCAGCCATTCATTTTAAAGTGTCACTAACATGATAGTAGTGTATAACACCAGATAGTGAAAGCACAGTCTCTCTTAGGGCAGGAGGAGGTGGGGTGAGAAATTCATGAACTCTTCTGGCTTTGGGGATGGGTGTTTATCTGGAACTGGTGGAGCCCTGTGTGTATTAAGGCCCAGGTGCAATGGAACGCCTCTGGCTCTCGCCTCCCTGGCTGTCTGCTCCATGTATCCACTCTACGATCAATCGTGTCATGGCGAGTTTGCAGTAGGGCTTCTGAACTTGAGGCTGCAACATGCTCCCCCCAGACACCAGCGCTGCTCTCTGCAGGAACCTCAGCCAGGGCTCCAGACACCCTCTGTGCAGTGGACATGGGTGGGCAGGTATGACTAGAAAAAACCCACAATGGTGATTCTCATACCTCTCGACCTGTTCAGAAGGTTGGGGGATGTGTTTTGAGAGTCGAATGGTAATTGCTACTTAATGGTGGAACCAAAGGTTCAACAGCTTGGGTACTGTCTAGTTCTTCCAAATGACTTTGTTTTGTAGATTTTTCTTCTAGCCCTGTCACCACTTTTAGTCCTTGAAAAGGGAATTTTATTTGCAATAGTAAAAAAGGAAAAAAGTTCTTGGAGTTATTTCTATCTCAAATAGAATTTGCTATCAAAATATAAAATGATTTTTAAAATTTTAAAATTTATGTTAAACTATAAAGTACTTTAAACGTATAGGAAAGAACATAAAGTTTAAATGAAAAATGAAAGGAGAACCTGACCCATTTGTAATATTCCTATGTATTTATCCAAGAGGAAGAAAAAATACATGTCCACATAAAAAGGTTTGTACAAGAAGGGGTCACACCATAGCTTCAAATTGGAAGCAACCCAGATGTCCATCGGCAGGGGCCTAGAAAGTTGGGATAGATCCACAAAAGACATACTACTCAGCAAAAATAAAAAATGACTATAAATGCAACAACACAGATCAATATCAGAATATGCTGAGTGAAAGAAGCTTAACACAAAATAAATATACATTGTATGATCCCATTTATATGAAATTCTGGAACTGGTAAAAGTACCCTACGGCAGGGGTGGACATTTGATTAGTGGTTGCTTCTGAAAGGGGCGGGGTTGACTGGGATGGGCACAAGGAACATTTCTGGGTTGGTGTAAATGTTTTCTCTTTTAACATGGACCTGACAAAATTAGATAGAATGGTACAAGTAAGATCTGAGCTTACTCTAAGTAAATTCAACTAAAAAATAACAAAATAAACTGGGCATGGTGGTGCATGGCTGTAATCCCAGTACTTGGGAGGCTGAGACAGGAGGATCGCAGGTTCGCAGCCAGCCTCAGCAACTTAGTGAGACCCTGTTTCAAAATAAAGAACAAAAAATAGGGCTGGGGGTGTAGGTGGGAGGTAGAATGCTCCTGGGTTCAATCCCCAGTACTGCCCCCCAAAAAACCCCAAATTAGAGGAAGAATATTATTAAAATAATATGTTTCTGTCCCTTCCTCATTAGCTTGAGAACTCCTTGAGGGAAGGCAACAAAATCTTACTCATTTTTATTCTTTTATTTTCATATTTACTACAGGATAATAATAAAAGAAATATTTGTTGAGTTAATAGAGAATAATAATATCCCATGCTTATGTGGGGCTTTCATATTCCTAATCTTATTTAATGCCTATAGTAACCCTGTGAATTTACAGCTGAGGCCCAGAGAGGTAATGTGGACCACCTGAGGTCACACAGCAGGGCAGGGTATAGGCAGAAGTTGGGCATGAGTCTCCCAATCTCACCATCATCTAACTCCAAATCTCATGCTATTTTCATGACATCCTAATTTACTAAATTTGACTAATAATTATAAATTTTCTTTGATCTTATCAATTTAGAGTAGGTTTGGGAATAGCCCTGCTACTATTTAAAGGTCTTGGCTGACAGAGAAAGCCCACCAATCCACTGTCCATCTTTCACTTTCTAGGCCAGAGAAAACCCTTATTCACTGAATTTTATAGTAATTAACCTCGTGTCAATATAATAAAATTATCCTGTGTTGGCTGCTGTGATTTCTTAGCGACAGGCCGGGGAGCTGACTCACGTTTTTCCAACACTTACTGTGGACGGGGAGCCAGATGCTTTATGAGTGTCCTTTGGTTCTTACAACATGAGATGAAGTGGGCACGATGGCCCCATTTTACAGATTAAAAAGCTGAGACTCAGAGAGCGTGAGTATATTGGCCGAGGTCACACAGCGAGCAAATAGCCAAAGCCAGGATGCACACACAGGCCTCCCTCCCTTCCAGAACGCGTCCTGCCCACCACTTCTCTGTGCCTCTCCAGGACACTGCGGGATGGGAAATGCCCAGCACGGGCTGAGGAGACACGGTAGACAGAACAATGCTCCACCCCATGCACAGAGACGCCCGCGTCCAAATGCCTGGAGCTGTGACTATGTTCCCTTATGTGGCCTAAGAGACTTCGCAGGCGTGGTTACATTAAGGACCTTGAGGAGGGGACATTACTGTGGATTATCTGGGCAGCCCGATGTGATCACAAGGGTCCTTGTAAGTGGGAGAGGGAGGCAAGACAGTCAGCTGCTGGGGAGAAGGGCCCTAAGCCACGGGGTCCGGCAGCCTGGAGACACTGCAAAAGCAGGGACACAGATTCTCCACGAGGACCTGCAGCGGGAAGGCAGCCCTGTCCACACCTGGAATTCAGCTCCCTGACACCCATTGCAGATGGCTGACCTCCAGAACTGTAAGGCAGTAAGTTTGTGTTGTTTTGAGCTACAAAATTTGTATTAATTTACAGAGGCAATTGGAAACTAATACTGAAGGGATAACAGTTCACTGATCCATAAATTATCTTCTTTTGATAGTTTAAGGAATCAAATTCAAGTCAGGCACAGTGGCACATGCCTGTAATCCTAGCACTTGGGAGGCTGAGATAGGAGGATCACAGGTTAGAGGTCAGTGTGCAGTAACTTAGCAAGAACCTGTTTCAAACATAAAAAATAAAATAGGGGTAGAGGTATAGCTCAGAGGTAGACCCCCCCATTCAATCCCCAGTAACACACACACACACACACACACACACACACACACACACACAAATTTAATTTACTTTTTAAATAGCTTGTGTCTTGATTGGGAATCCTTACGGCCAATACCAAGTTAAAATATGCTTGTATTATAAGAGTCTTAGTATGGCAAGAGACTCCAACATTGTGAAGGCTTTCCTATAGAAACAGCAATGACAAGGTAAGCCTCATTAAAATTCATAGGGTACCCAAATCATTTGGTAATTTGTTACTTTCACTATTATTGAGGACATTATCTGATTTCTCTTTTTTATTCACAACATTTATTACATTTATTCATCATTCCTTTATGATCAGAGGCCTATGCAACGATAATCAAATGAGGAGATAGACACATATGTAAATTCTGTAGTGCCCTAAGATTTTCATTTTCAATATTAGTTTACTCACCATCTTTGAATTAAGTGGATGTATAAATGTTTAAAAGTTTATCTGGTATCTGATTATGAGAGAATATAAATAATTCAGCACAGAAAATTACCCCTTTAGAGCTGATAGAAGTGGCAAGTGATAGAAGTTTAATATAATATAAATGAGGAATTTCAATCTTAAATCAAGTTGCTTTGATGATTAATCTTTTATTTTTTGCAAAAAAAAGGAATTAGAACTCCTGCCAGAGAAAGAACACTCTGACATCTATTAGATCTTATAAAAGTTTGATTTATTTCTTTTTCTATTGGAGTTAATTTTGAAAGTTAGGTTAAAAATCTTGATGTTAAGAGATATGGAAAATTATTTGGTGCAATACAATGACCTAGTTGGAATTCAAAGTCTCAATTAAATTGCAAAGCTGCTCATTTATCATTAGATTTGCTTGGCCGGGAACCTAACGGTCCTGCAGGATGTGTGAGGGCTGCTTGGGGCCTAGATTAATGCAAACTTGAATTTACGTCTGACTTGGCCTAGGAGTGCTATTCTGAGCCCAGTAATCAGGTGACCTCTCTGAGCCTCTTTTGCCCATTAAGTAAGAAGGACAAGTTATCTGAGTTCTCCTCCATTGCTAAAATGTTATTTGTTCCCAAATGAGTATATCACAGTTCTACTGGGACTGTCTTCCCTCATAGTGGTCTGAATATCATTATCAATTAACAACTTACTCAATCTAGTTAATGCATGTTGATGGGGCACCTGCAATATTTTAGGATGTTGCTACATCTGGTTGAGAATTATGAATAAACAGAAGACATGGAGGATCTGTCCAGTACTTTTGTGTGAATTATGAAAAATGTGATAACATGCCCTAAAAGTAATTTTTCTTAGCCTGGCTTCCTACCCTAACATTAGACCTCCTGCCCTTCGGACACATAGCTATGCTAATGACCTCCTGACCTTTGGCCGACAAAGCCCATGAACCTGATTCCCACCTGCATGCTCAGCCCACGCCCCTAAGTCTACCCCCTTGCTCCTAAATAAGGAATAAGTTGTTGTGATTAGCTAATTTTAAACAATAATCCGCAGAATCTGCTTCTGTAATTAGCTCGCTTACTATATAAGACCAATTGTAACTTAGTGCGGGGCTGCCATTTTCGGTCTTGCTGGAGCATGGTAGCCGCCGCAGCTAATAAAAGTTTCCTGCCTTAACTGAGTCTGGTGGTCTCGGACCCTTTGTCCTACACGCGGGGTTTAACAAAAAACTGTACTATTTGGTGAGCAACTGTTCCTTTGTGATCATTAGAAAAAGAAGCCTTCTTCTCTGGACAGATGAAACCCCACACCAGGGCACATATGTTGGGCTGGATTTCAGCTTCTGCCCGTCTCCTTTGCTGGGTGACTTTGGGCCGTAAATGACCTCTCTAACTGTACTCAGAAACCTGGCCCCCACGTTGTATTCTAGTTGGGGAAATAGCATAGCTATTCTGCATTCAGTTCTTAGAAGTTCCTTCTAATGCATTGTTGGTTCCTCTAATGGAATCAGAGGAAGGAGAATATTTTCATTTCTAACAGCTCTTGTGAGGAAGCCACCATATGGCTGTTTGCAAACTGTTTTGTTTTGTCAAGTTTGTTTTTAAATATTCAAAGTGTGTGTGAATCTCACAAGTCTTGCATATAAAAAAGAGGTTGCTAATCCTTTCTACTCATCTAGCAAACATGTTTTCAGAACTCTTGCCAGGCACTAGTAGTTGATGGTAAGCACAGAGCCACCATCCCTGTCTGCCTGGAGAACTATTCGGGGGAGAGTAAAATAGGAACATTGTGGATCTTGGTAAAGAAGTCTTGTTCTTTGCTAATACTGGGGCTTACTGAGCAGGAGGAGTGGGGGCAGTGATGCAAATGGTTGCCAAGGAGACCTTTCCTGGTTGCAAAAGAACAGGTGTGGGCCTGGGTGTGCATATCCTTCTGACTTGGAAAGGAAAGGAGCTGATGGTTTCTCCTGGAGGTGACAGGACGGGCAGTTAGAGAGTGCCAGAGGTTCTTAGAAGACTCAGAGAATTAGAAAGGCTGCTTAATTGTTCTTGAGACTGTCTAGTATCTCTGAAGTCACAGTGGAGCTGTGTGTGCACAGAACCTGGAGTGTTTGAGACTTCAGTAAGGAAGAGTCAGACCATGGTTGTTATCTCAAAGAGCCAGTGATGGAAAACAACTCATTCATTTAAAGGTTTTGATTTATTTTTATCATGATCTAGTCTATGCTATATCTTTTCCCCAAAAAGTTATTCATAAGCCTTAACAATGTTCACATCCTTTTGCCCAGCAATTGTACATCTGGACCTTAACCTAAAGTCAGTATATATGTAGATATAAATGTTAAAATGTTGGCTGTAGTAGTTTTTAAATATGGAAAAATTGGTAACAACAAAATGCTCATGGGGGATTGGTTAACTAAGTTTTGGTGCACCCCCTTGATGGAAAGAGATGGTCAGTAGCAATCCTGTGTAGACTTAAGGTTCTCTTATGGGAGACAAGGATGTTCCCAGCCATCTGAGCAGCACCAACCCACCAAGAAGTCATAATTTGAGGGTAGGTGGAAGAGAGATGTAATTTAGGAAGGAAGATGTAATTTAAATAAAAGCATCACTGGGTGATTCTGATACAATGAGGCATAGTTCCTTTAAGCATCACTATTATAAATGAGACAGAAACCTACTAATGTAATACTAAAAAAATCAAACATCAAACAATATGTAGTTAACATTGGTTAAAAAAATGCACATGCACTCATGCATACCCCCACACCTACCCGCATCTATCTATCTATCTATCTATCTATCTATCTATCTAATTATCTATCAACTAAAATATGAAGGAAGGATACCAAAATATAGAGTGATTCATTTTGGAGGCAGGATTATGGGTGATTCTTTTTGATTTGTACCCTTTCTGTACCTACAAACATGTACTACTTTGTAATTAGAGGAAAGGAAACAACACATTCTTGAATTTAAAAGAATACAAAGAGTTTGGCCTTGTGGTACATACCAGTAGTCTAAGCTGCCTGAGAGGATCGTTTGAGCCCAGGAGTTTGAGGCCAGCATGGGCAACGTGGTGAGACGCTGTCTAAGAAAAAAGTTAAAATAGTAGTTAAGCTTAGTGTGGTGGCACACGCTTGAAATCCCAGTACTTGGGAGGCTGAGACAGGAGGATCATAGGTTTGAAGCCAGCCTCAGCAATTTAGTGAGGCCCTCCACAACTTAGTGAGACCCTGTTTCCAAATAAAAAGTAAAATAGGTCTGGGAGTGTAGCCTGGAGGTTTAGGGCCCCTGGGTTCCATTGCCAGTACCACAAATACACATACACACACACACACACATACACACACACACACA